>JAPKLY010000703.1:16037-26048 GCA_026898435.1 Prunella vulgaris
TGGATGAATGTTGGTTTGTTATTATAGAAATTGTAAACTTCAGCTAGCACATCTTCTTTCACTTCATTTATATCAGCCAAAACAATTGAAGCACAAATTTTAGCCCTCAAAACCCAGCGTATCACAACCTTCAAATAAATAATAAAGTTAGAGTAGGAAGTCTAACCATTAAAAATTAAAGATAAAAATAAATTAGGAAAACAAACCTTTGTCATATCCGGAGATGTGTAAATTGAACCATCAAAATGCTTGAGATGATGCATCAAGTAAACACCACAATCACCATCAGTCTTTTTAGTTTGTCATTTGAATGGCACATTTTCAAATTTATATGATAAGACATCCTTAGCTTTGGGGTGCTCTCTTGATTCAAGAAATGAATGCATTTGTGATCGCTTCAACAATATAATAAAATAAACGAATTACTACAATAAGAGAGAGAATTAAAATACAACAAAATATAAAAGTAAACAAAAAAGAAAGCTTACAAGGATTTTAGCACACTCGAAAAAATCATTGTCTTCATCTTCATATGTTCGGTTATCCAAATATTATATCCTTTCATCAACAAAGTTGATGAAAACAGCAGCATAATGGTTCTCAAACCAGAATGGAATGAAAATCTGCAAAATTAATAGAGTGACACTGTTATTCACAAAAACTATCACTGTTATGAACAAGTACTATCACTGTCATAAATAAAACTATCACTACTATGAATAAAGACTATCATTGTCATATATAATGACTATCACTATTAAAAATAAGAACTATCACTGTTATAAATAAAATTATCACTACTATGAATAGAGACTATCACTGTCAAAACATAAGTTCTAATTTTTAAACACAAAAATAACACTCCTTAATATTGCTCAATAATACAAGATTAGCATCATCAATCATCACTATGACAAATTCGCTGATAGATAGCGGGTAAAACCCGCCATTAAAAGGGTGGAAAAAATGTTGTTGAACATGGTGATATTAAAAGTGGTGCCGAACAACAGCGGTTTAAAACCGCTATTATATCTAGCTTTAACAGCGGTTTTTAACCGCTATCGTATCTTAAAAACCGCTCTTATATCTTCTAAATTTGTTAACTCATAAAATCTAAAACAGCGGTTTTATAGACATATAAGAGCGGATTTTAACCGCTATTAAAAGTACATTCAATAGCGGGTAATACCCGCTGTTGTATATTAAAACCCGCTTTTATAAGTACTTTTAAGAGCGGTTTACTTAAGATATAAGAGCGGGTATTACCCGCTATTAAAAGTAAAAAACATAGCGGGTAATAACCGCTTTCTTTTCTCAATATTTTTCCAATATTTAATTATTTATATATTTTTTTAATAAAACTTGTAGTACGATTTTTATACTTTAATTAAAATAAAAAGAAATTTTAATATAAATAACATTAAATCTAAAAATTCAAAAGTTCATATCATTACTTGCTAATCATTGCAATAATCTTTAAAATGCATTACATCAATATAAATTCAAGTACAAATGGTGTTCAATAACTAAATTAATTAACTACTACATCATCATAATAATCAAATAGTCTTGAGCAACACGTTTGATATTCTCTTGCAGTACCATATCTCTCCTCCATTCCTTGGTTCACAACTGATGAATGAAAGTGGCTCACATTGAAGATCAAGCTTCACATTCAAAGAAAATGAATTATCATCAAGGAAACAAAACTTAAACCAATATACAAAAAGATAATTATTAATTATATAATTGTCAATTTGAGTAAAAAAAACGCACCGTTGTCACCGATCAAAAGAAGCTTCCCGCACTTTCTACTCAACTATATATGATTGCAAGCGTAAAGCCCACTCTTCCCTCACTTCATCAATTTCCGCTTTCGAATAAGTTTTCTCCATGAACTATGAATTACAAAATACATTATTAAAGCACAAATAAATCTAATGAAAAATTATGCCTACATATAAATATTACCATTGGCTGCATCGAACATGTTTCAACTGTGCCCTCAAATTTGACAATTTGTCTCATGTAGCGAAGTACAAAAAAACCACATTGACATGAGTCGGGTTGCTTAGGAGCCTAAGTTAGGAACAAAACTCATTGTAAAACACATGGTTTGTTATAAATTATTTATGAATACTACAAATGAAAACTTTTCATACCTCAATTACATTCCAATTGATTTTATTTACTCTTTTTCCAATCGAAGAATTAAAAATGTGCAGAGCCCTTCAAAATTCACAATCATCTCAACATCTAAAATTAATATATAAATTATTTAGTTCACTCAACCTTATTAATATTGTAAGCATAAATTCATATATAAATTAGACATGAAAGTTAATTAGAGCACAATAAAAACCATCAATAGAATCAACAACAATCATGAAATTTAACTAGAAATAATTAAATTGAAACATAAGCTCAAAATTCACAATCATCTCAACATCTAAAATTACTAAGAGTACTAACTCATCAATTTACAATTGTAAATCTTGCAAAGTAAAGGAAAATAAATTAATGAACTATTAATTAAAATATAAAAATTAAAAAAGAGATAATTTTAGAAGATAATTTTCTTAAATTCTTAAATTTCAAAAATCTGCACAAAATTTCCAGTTTTCTCAGAAACATATCATACTGTTGGTTAGGGAACTAACTGATTAGGGTCATATTTGCATCAATTTGTGTCCATTTTGAGATGAATTCTTAGAATTTTGTATGCATTTAGGGCCTTAATTGTTATCTATTTTGTTAATTGTTAATTGAGCTCCATAAAAAAATATTATTCATTTAATTAAGTTCTTTCAAGAATTTAATTAATTTTTGATAATTTAATTAATGGGTATAATTTCATGAGCCTTTTAATTTAATTTAAATCGGAAAGTTTGTAGTACACATTAGGAAAAGAGATTTGGGACCACATCAATGCCACTGCCCACTCAAGCAAATTTCAGGAGAAAAGCACTGCTCAAGCATTCACTCAACCACCGTGTCTCACACATCCACAACAACCCACTGCAATCAATACCACACACAGCCTCTGAAACACCATAACCACACACCTATATACAAAGTTTGGACTTGAAATTCATTCATTCAACAATTTTTAGTCACAAAATTGCCTAATTTTTAGTCACAAAATCGCCTAATTTTTTTATTTTTTGTCACAAAATCGCCTATCACAGGGACGCCTAATTTTTAGTCACAAAATCGCAAACTGATTTGCACAGCCCACACTTGCAAAAAATAATTTTGAAACCCTAATAAAATATAATCACATTCAATTATACCTTCAGTTGACGGCAGGGGTGCGCGGAGGCCGTGGACGGCAGGGGTGCGCAGAGGCAGAGCGGTGGCAGGGCGGAGGCAGCACGGTGGCAGCGCAGAGGCAGCGCAGAGGCGAGGCTGCGACTGTGTCTGATGCAGCGCACAGGAGTGGGCGGCGGAGGCGAGGCTGCGACAGTGTCTGATGCAGCGCACAGGCGTGGGCGGCGCCGGCGAGGAAGGAGGGAGGCGGTGATGCCTGGCCGCTGAAAATCCGCCTGGAGTACGCCGGAGAAAATGGAGAACCACGTTTCAATTTTTGGGAGGTATCGCAAAAATGAGAGAAGGAGGAAATGTGTGATGTGAATTAATTAGGGTTTGTTTTGTAATTGATATTTTAACTGATTAATTTAATAAATATTTTGGTATTGAAATTTATATACAAGACTTGTCTTTGTCCAAGTGGTTAGGGTGTGTTTTTTAACTGAGAGGTTGCAGGATCGATTCTCGGAGGGGTTTATTCTTTTTCCTATTATTTAAAATGGTTAACTAATTTAATTCTATAAATATTTTGGTATTACATTTAAAACATACAAGATACTTTGTCCAAGTGGCTAACTGCGCTCAATACCTCTCCGAAGGTCAAGGGTTCGATTTTGTGCGGTAGAATTTTTTTTAGCGGTTGCGAAATTTGTGTATATCATTTCTTGCACAAATTCTAACTTAAATACCATCTGAGCAGAAATCTAATTCCAAGATAACAAAATAGGGAATGCATTGATCACAAAAAGCATGTCATCTATGGATAATAATGAAAACTATGGATCTAATATTATAAATCAACAAAAAGAAAACCAGCAAAGCTCATCACCTGCAGATTCTTGACACAAGAAACCACAAAGAACCAAAGAAAACTCCAGCAAGAGAAAGCTGAATTGCATCTTCATATCTCCCAGCAAATGACACAAAATTTTAGACCCCAAAATCACTCATCTCACAGACATCTCATTTCAATCAAGAATATAAACTTCACAAAAACTAACATAATTCATACATTACATACTTCTTCACCCAAAATGATTGTAATCAGTTTACACGTATTATTGACATTCATATCTCTTTTTCTCATACATACATTACATACTTCTTCACCCAAACACAAACAACCATTCACTTCAATTAAACTCTCTCTCACTCTCTCTCTCTCTCTCTCTCTCTCTCAACCAAAATTAAGAAACCACTAATTAATTCTGTCTTGACCACCCCCACAATCGATCTAATCCAATTATTTCTCAAAACCTAGCTACAAACACATCTACTAATTTGGAATTGAAAAAAAATAAAGAATTAGAGTGGGAATAATTACTAGTAATCACTTAATGGAAAACCACACACATACCTTCGTAATAGAAAATTGACGGCACATATAGATGATATCAGTGTTGAAGATGATGAAATCAGTGATAGACTTCAAAGCAGCTCCACCTCTAAGGCTCCGCCGCGCCAGAAATGATGATTCCACAGCCAACACACACCGGCCGCCTCTGAAATCCGAACCAGTAACCGCCAAGCAGATTCTCGCCTCACCTACAGTGCCTTGGCCGCACCTGATTCTCAGACGCGAGCAACCGTCGGCCGGAGCACTCAACCAACCACTGTCACAGCCTGAGCACTCAACCATTCGGAGTGAATGACAATTTTCACTCCAACCGGTGGAAGAATGATGAAATCGGTGGAAGAATCAGTGGAAAGGAACAATTTTCGTGCCGTTTTCGTGGAAGAATGATGAAATAGGTGGAACAATTTTCCCGCGTTTTGACCTTATATTTGACCCGTTTCGTTATTTGGGTTATTGGGTTATACCCGGGTGTATACAAGTTTTTGTCGTAAAAAAAATAATATTTGTTCTTATAGTAGCACACATTTGAACTTATAGTAACATAAATTTACTCATACAGTATCACCAGCTGGGAGCGAAAATCCTGAAATTTGAAAATTGCCAAAATCCGACCCGACCCGTTCAAGATCCATGAATTTTGTTATTTTGACCCTATTGACCCGCAAGTTTTCAGAATTTTCCTTTTTTAGCATATATTGCACCGTGCAATATTATATAAGAGACCCTCTCTTTTCGAACTTATTTACTGAAAATTCTATCAAAGTTCGAAAAAAAAAGGCTGAAAACTATTATGTCAATGTTCGGGGAAAATAAAGAGCTTAAAAGTATTGTAAAATTTGAACATTTTTTTTTTTGAAATTTTTAATACATTTCGGAAAAAAATTCGAAAATAATAACATTAACATTTTCGGTAAAAATTCTCGAATTCCGTAAAAACATTCAAAAAAAAAATTTGAACATACATATAATTCTCGAACAACCCGATCCGAAACTTGGATTCGTTCAAATGCAACATCAACACCAAATCGTCTTTTGCCTAACTTTTTACACCATCCAAACACTATTTGCTTAACATTCAAAAGATTCAACCCTAAACAATATACATTCAAAAAGATATAAACTACAAAACTTACCTAGATCCATTACAGGAGCGACGAAGACGGCTGGGGCGGCGACGTGAGTTGCGGCAGGGACAGAGGCTAACGGAGGCTACCCATTTTCTTTCGTGTTTAAGATGTGGGGTAGTGTATTTGACAAAATTATTTTAACTTCTTACATAAGAGAATGAGAGTTATAGGGGTATTTTCATAAATTATTGGGTAGTGAAAAAATCAGGATACTCTATTTAACCAAAAGGCTAGTGCTAATAACCGTGGCCAAAAATATTTGGATTCAGGACCTATTTCATCCCATCTCAATTTGGAGTTTGACCCTCCCTGATCATGTCTATCAATCTATTTTTTATTTTATTTTTATTTTATTATACATATTAAATGTATTATATAAAATATCTTAAATTTAAAAATATAACATCAATATACATTTGAATAGTTTAACCAACAATAAATACGTAAAATAGTCAATTAAAATTTCAAAATATTAAATCTAAATATTTAATATCATACATATATTATTCATAGAAAATTAAAATGATAAAAAAATTAATTTAATGAATTCTAGTTTTTGTACAGCTTCTATTCATGATTTCATTAGCATATCTAATTTAATATTCTAGTGAATATGTTAATTAATAGTCTAATTTCTTATGTTGCACGGGTGCTAACACGCGAGTGCAGGGGCGATATGATACGGGGTCGGGCATACGAGTTTTTAAAAAAAAATAGGGTGTGATTCGTTAAGGTTACGTCAATTTATTTATACTTTATTATATATAATACCTAAAAATAATTTTTTTTTAAAAATATAAATCAATTGTATGTAATTTATATTTTTTATCACCTAAAACTTGAGTATATTTAATGATATAATATAATTATGTAAGAAAATATCAATTCAAGTTACACTAATTTAATACATAAGGCATATTAGTAAATTTAATTAAAATAAGTATCACATTATCAGTTTAGATTACATAAATATAATAAAATTCAATTAAAATAATATATTCAATGCTTAATAAATATGAATCTGTTAGCTCGATTCACCAAGTGGCAGACAGATTTGCCACGTCAAGAATTTGATGTTGCAGTATGATATTTTTAGAAGAATTCATGTATCATAGCTAATTTCTATATATTTAATTATACATATATAATATAATGTATTAATTTAACTATATTATTTAATTTATACATATATTATATTATATAAATATTGGACGTGTTCGCCTAATACCAGGACCCGTCTCAAACTCAACGGATTTTTGGTCAAACAGGTCCAAATTTGTCCAAAAAACTATTTGATCAGTTTTTTATCTAGTCAGTACAGGACGGGTATGTGGCAGGTCCAAATTTGAACCCTCCACATTACCATCCCTAATATGACAACCATGCTAATGCACGGCAATGAGTAACTGTGCAAGAATAAATAAAATTATATATATTGTTGTATATATATTATTAAAAAAAATTATTGACATATTAATATATTATATATTCATAATATTATTGTGGACATTTTATTTTATAAGATACATTTAACTGTATTCATTATAATTAAATTGGCAATGTTGTACAAAATGGACAATTACAAACTTTGTAGAAGCTTAGTGAAAGGACAATTTTTTATTATGAAAATCATGATCTTGAATGTTTAAACTTACATGTTAACTTTTAATTAAAATGAATATGTATAAGCAATTTGTAAACCCTTGACGCTTTTCTCACTAAAAAAAAAATATGAGCAAAACTTACATAAATATTTCTCCCATAAAAATTTCCAAATATATAAAATAAAAAAGAAAACATCCACGCGCCGGCATTGCCGTGATGAGCTAAAGTCTAACACCACTACAGCAAACATAGGGTATGTTTGGTTCGTAAGATAAAAGTATTTATCCATCAAAATCATGAATAGATATTTTGATAATTTCCCCTCCCGCCCGACGCCTGGCAATCACTTTTTTATTTTTCACATATTTGATTAAAATATATTCAAGTAATATTATATTACAAATAGAAATTTATATATATATATATATATATATATATAATTACACACATTTTATTTTACAGTAATACACATTTACTCTAATAATAACATATATTTGTCTTCCAGTTTGTGTTACTATATGGACAAATATGTGTTACTATAAGGACAAAATATATTTTTATGAGAAAAAATGTGTGTTTCTTAATTTATTCATCATCTCTTTAAATCTTGGTATATTATTTCATGTAATACATATGTTATTATATGAAAAATGAATTATTTATATAAAAATAAATAAATATTTGTGAATAATCAACATTTGTTCTTAAAGTAACACACATTTTGCTATTGCATTATGTGAAAAATTATTTATTCTATAAAACAAATTAATATAAGTAAAATAACAACATTTTATAATATAGTAACACACATTTGCTCTAATAGTAACACACATTTGTCTCTCAGTTTGTGTAATTACTATATGGACAAAATATATTTTTATGAGAATAAATATGTGTTTCTTAATTTATTCATCATCCCTTTAAATTTAGGTATATTGTTTCATGTAATACATATGTTATTATATGAAAAAATAATTATTTCTATAAAAATAAATTAATATTTTTGAATAATTAATATGTGTTCTTATAGTAACACGTATTTTGCTCTTGCATTGTGTGAAAAATTATTTATTCTATAAAAACAAATGAATATATGTAAAATAACAACATTTTATAAGATAGTAACGTACATTTGCTCTAATAGTAACACATATTTGCTCTCCAGTTTGTGTTACTATATGGGTAAATGTGTGTTACTATATGGGCAAATACGTGTTAGTGTAAGGAAAAAAATGTATTTTTATAAGAATAAATATGTGTTTTTAATTTAATCATATCCTTTTAAATTTAGGTGTATTGATTCATGTAATAACACATTTTTTATTATTTTATATGTGTTATTATGTGAAAAAAAAAAATTATTTTTATATAAATAAATAAATATTTAAAAAATAATAATATTTTTCTTATATAAATACACATTTCTCTTATATTGTATGAAAAAATATATATTTTATACAAATAAATATACATAAAATAATAATATTTAGTCTGAAAAGTAACATATATTTTCTCTTATATATAGTAATATGCATTTTTCTATAAAATAAGAAGAAATTTTTTAATTTATTATATGATATTATTTAATTATTTTTTAAATCCTTAGCAATGAAAAAAAGAAAAAAAGAAAAAGCAAACTATTTGCATGGAAAACCTTTAACCCTGGGTGTGTGTGGGAGGCAGTTGCTATGGCATGGGGTTAACTATCCGAGGCGCGCGTGGCTTTTTTTCTTTTTTATGGTTACTAGATTTTTGCTCGTGTTTAATTTTTACTTTTGAATTTTTTCTATTGACATTAATGTGTTCAATTTTTAAATCCTTGTTTTATAAAATAATATGCCTTCCAAAAGATTTTATTATAAATTTATTTCAAAATAACTCTATAAAATTAGGTTAAGTGATATATATAATTTGGTGGTTATAAATGATTGCATTCAATGAGATTTAAATTGTATATAGACTCCAACCCTCTTTTCTTTAAACAGAAAGAAACACAAGAGTCCTTAAAGGCTGTTTTACAATAGTTCACATTGTAATTGTTAAAATAATGTAAGAATTTATTTTAAAAAAATCAAAACTGAAATTATCAACATAATACATATATTTATTTTTATTGACATACAAATAGAATGTTTAGTTAATGAGCATGAGCATATTATCGCATGGTTCTTATTCTGATCTGATATAAGTTGGTGTAAAGTTGACAACTCAAAATCAATTTTTTATTAAATTCCGTCTCAAATGAAATATGTCTAGCCAAGTTAGCAATGTCGCTAAAATCTCCCCATTAGAATACACTATTGATTAAGAAGACTGAAATCAAAATTGAAACCAGGTTAAGAGACAGTAAAAATTACTTTACCCCAAATATTAAAATTAAATGGTACTCATAATTTTTGAAAAATAAATGAATCCAAATGTATAAATTCAAAGATAGCCACTTATGAAAGTGTCATAATAGATATGTTGTGTGTCATAGCTTCTTCAGTAATGTTTAGTTTCTTATCTGTCTCCGTAAACATATCATGTGTCTCCGTAAACTTCTCTTTTGTCTGTCTCAGCAAAGTTCTACTCCGTCTGATTAAATATCTCTTCAGCCTCCTTGAACTTCTC
>JAPKLY010000703.1:26058-130305 GCA_026898435.1 Prunella vulgaris
TTCTACTCCGTCTGATTAAATATCTCTTCAGCCTCCTTGAACTTCTCATTTGTCGCTATGAGAGTCGCTCATAGCTCCTCTGCTTCTCTATAAAATTTGTCCAAATCCTCTCTCAGTATTATCTTCTGCTGAGCCTGATTTGATCTCAAATTCTTGTGCCTTGGCTTCGGTCATAATTCGAGGAACCTACTCATCAACCAATTGCTTTTCTAACACCTGAGTCATTTCTGTAGATTTGTCTCCCTCTTTAATTTAACACATAAACAAAATTCAAGAGCAAGTCTTCCTACCTTGTCACATAAAACAAAATTCTTTATCTTGGGATGAAATCTTTAACCTCCAACTTGTGAGTCAAAGGTCACAATTCTTTTTTTGAAACACTACAAACATCTTTTCTCCATTTTATCTCTCTCTCTATTAAATGACTGAAACAATGTCATTTTACTACTCCTCCGAGTTTTCTCTCTCAATCTCTCGAAGACTGTCTCTTAGATGACTGGAGTAACATCAGTCTAATAACTCTTACACTACTCTATACCTTTTAGTATCATCATTTTTTTCTCCAACACAACATCGTCTCAACTTAGTAGTAGAAAATGCAACTATATAAAGAGCTGACAACATTGTGTGCATTCCACCCACATGAAGAGCAGGTTCTAGCTAGGAATTAAATCAATAGTTTGGTGTGATTTGCAAATTCAAAAGCTGCAGCGCGTCAAATTTTATATGAATATAAAACATATTTTTCACTATATATTGATATTGTAAGAAATAAAATGTGAAGCAGATCAAACAAAGAATTTCAGGGGATGAGAAATTGGTCTACAACAATGTTACAAGTTATTATTCATTGAACTGTTATTGGAAACAATATCGCATGCAGTTAACATTTTGACCAAGCCAAGTGGTCGATAATTTTATTGAATAAATCAATCTTTACTCATTTCCAGAATAAGAAATCAACCTTTAAATCTTCATAGCTCACAACTATGATGTTTGATAATAAAAATACATAAGAAATGGCAGAACTATATTTCTTCTTTTAGTCCAAATTAAAGCTGCAAGGGAATTGAGGATTCACATTCATTAGCCTATGCAGCTTAAACCCACAGTGAATACAATAAAATCAACTTAAAGGATTTTAGAAGGAAAAAGGCTAAGGCTTACTTGTTGATTTACTTCTTATGTGTTGCTCCATCTCCGAATGCTTGGAACGTGAAATGTTCAGCTTCTAATCAACTATTTTGTTATCTGGTCCAGTTCAAAATTTCACTGCTTAGAAACTGAAATATAGAAAGAAAAAAAACAAATAGATACATGTACTCACGCAAAGGACACAATCCCGCAACACAAAATACCTGTTTGAGCAATATGAAAATGATGCGTGATTAACCACCATTCTTTAAGTTCAAATTTTAAGCAATACAACATTTTTCCAGCAAAGCACAATCAAAATCCAAATGATACAATGGCCACTTAGATGGAGCCAAAATTTAACAGACATTGTTATTTCTTATTAATGAACAATATAATCCTCGATCAAGGTAATTCGTTAATTAAAAAGAAAATATGTCAATTAAAATAAAATATGATAACTAAGCCATAACTTCACATAATTTTAGCTTGTGAGTACTCATCAATGAAGAAGTAAAAAAGCATATGCAAATTCTTAAAAAATCAGAGAACAGAATCAAATCATAGAAAAAATAGTAGTGAGTATAATAAATCAAATGATTCAGAGAAAGCGTTTATACTAATTGTGTTGACCACATTCATTTACATTAAATTACAATAGAATGAAGACGAACAAATTATATCAAAGATAAATTTGAGAATTAAAAATCATTCCAACTAATTAACCTAGAATGCAGATCAAGAACATTCAAGTAAACTAAAAAATATTAAAAAAATAAAATTGTTTGTTTGTTATGTATACAAGTATGAATATATATATAAATTGTAAACAATAGTAATGACACATAAATAAAGTTTGGTAGCAGCTAAATGAGAGGAATATACTAACTAACCTGAGATTCACTGGAAAATGAGTTGACATCTTTATCAAGGGTGTCAAGAAGCCTGAATAACCATGTTATTGACACGGTTAACATTAACCTTCACCTTTGCTCTGCTGTAACTGTGTCTCAAACCAAGTGTGTTTTCTCCATATCTCCAGGCTGCTCATATATATACAAATGGAAGAATGAGAAGGCCACATACATTATATCAGTACTTTATAAGAGGGAGAAAAAACTAATGGATGATTAAGAATTTCCAAACCTTTTAGGTTTTCAATGAACCGATCAAAATGACCATTCTCCAGAAAAACACATTCAATCCTCCAATTTATATCTTTCATTTTCAGAACTGGTGAGGCAGGGTGTGTGGAGGCAGAAATGGAGCATGTGGTGGCGCTGGAAACTTGGGCACGATTGCAACGACATTTTCTTTGGCAGCAACAGCAAGAGGGGCAGTACTTTGCCACGGAGTTTCGACCCTGACTGAATCAGTGGCAGTAATCGGCAATTTCTTGGCTTTTGTGGTAGTAATTGGTGGAGGAGGCGCGCAGCATGTGTGATCGGAGCGACGACGACAAGCTTCAATTCGGCGATGGCTATTTCTATAGGCGGAATTGGTGGCGGATTTTTTGTGCGTGGAGCGTTTTGACCCGGCGGGATTTGCGGCTGGATCCTCGTGAACGATTGGCGGCGATGCAATTCACCCATGGCGATCTGGAAAGCGAGGGACGGTTTGTATAACAGATGAAACGAATGTAACTTTTATTATTAACTTATGGTGTTAATAATCTTCTGCCTTTTGATTTCTTTTCGCAAATGAAACGTTTCTATGGCAGAGGAAAAGAGTGGACATGTGGCGTGATTTCAACATAGTAAAAATGACACGTGACAGCATTTGGAGGTATGAAGTTCTACTTTTTTATATATAAGATTTTTGAAAAATTTTAACTAGAAATTTCTATATAAGTTTTTTTCAAAAAATATTCACATATCCCGTAAAAGAATTATCTTTAGCAAGGGATCTAATCCAACTAGTCCCATTTGCTACACAGGGTGTCATGTATTAATTGAATCGAAGGGTATATTAATTGGGAAAGAATCTTGCTAATTAAATGTGTTTGAATTGCTGAAACAATATTTTTATTATTTATAAGTCTTCCGATTATTCCAGTGAGCAGCGCGTGATTAGAGTGGTTTGTTTGCGACGGGATGTGGTCTTCCGATGGCGGATTCCGGTCGATTGTTGTTTCCAGGCGGTCGGGTCTTCATGCCGTAGTGAAACAGGGGTGCAAACGGGGGGCGAGGCCCAATTTCCGGCAATTTCAGGCATGATAATTTCAGTTGAGGAGCTATGAACACAATTTCCGGCAACTGAACTGTGAACACAATTGGCCGGAATTCGGATTCATCCTCCGCTTGAAAATTTTCAATTTAGCTTATTGTTGGTCGGGTTGTTGGCCAAGTTGTTGGCAATGGTAGTAGTATGTTTCTATTAATTAATATTATGTTTGTTTACAGTTTGATCTACCAAACATCATAAATATTTTCCTATCAAATCTATCAAACATCAGAAACCTTTATTTTCTATGTGAGATAAGAAACGATTTCCAGGGGCTCTTCTTGGGCTGTTTTCCTATCATACCTAACTTCATATCATCTTATCCTCATATTTGCTAATAATAATAATAATAATAATAATAATAATAATAATAACCAGGTGGGTTAGCTCACCTGACCGCCGGGCTCCTCACTTGAATGAGTGACCTGAGTTCGATTTCTTTTGGGAACAAATTAGGAGGGAAATATAAGGTTAGTTTGGAGATATTTTTGAGGTGTAAAAAGACTTGGTGAACTAACTTCGCAGCTTTAGTCCCATAAGATTTACTCATACATAAATGTTTTTAACCGATTAATCTATATTTTCAAATTTAGTTCCGTTGATTTTTTTTTAATAGCAGAATAAATCTCACAGTATATAAATATTGAATTTGTCCTCCCATAGGATATAAATATTGAATAAAATCTAAAAAATATTAAAATAAATCAACTGAATTTTTAAACAATAAAATTAAATCTTTAATAAATAGTTAAAAAAATCGACTAAATCTTAAAAATTAGTTAAAACTAAGAAATTAATTTTAAAAATTCTAATTTAAATTCAAGATAAATAAAAATAAAAATATAATTATTTTTTAATTTCATTATTTATGAAGTCAAGTTGATTTTTAAAAAATCTGATTTCATTAAAATTTAGCCTATTTATTTAAGATTTTTTTAAATTTAATATTTTTGAAGATTGTGTAGTATTTATATATATATACATATATTTAACTTTTTTAAAACTTTTTTTTTATTTTACTTGATTTATTTGATTTTTTAGATTTTAGTTAGGTTTAAATGATTTTATTTAAATACTACTTAATTTAATTATTATGAAGATTCATTTTATTATTTATTTATTTATTATTATTATTATTTTCAGATTTCTATTTTTTTATTGATATATAAAGTTTAATATATTTTAAAATTTAATTTATACTTCAAATAATTTAATTCATTAATATTTATGAAGTTTTTTTTTATTTTTTAAATAGTTTTTTAATACTTTTCATAATGTATTCAATTTTTTATAAATTAAGAAAGAGTCAAAGATGTTTTTATTATATTTTTGAAGCAGGGAAAAATGTGGTAATGTGTTAGTTTATGTTTAGTAATATATGATAATTTTTAAAATTTGTTGGGATGTGATTAACAAATGGGATATGTTTAAAGGATTTTGGGGTATAAATAGTGCTACTTTTAAATTTATTAATGAAAAAACTAAATAAATCAAGTAAAATAAAAAATAATTTTTAAAAAATTAAAAACTATATATATATATATATATATATATATAAATACTACAAAATCTTCAAAAAAAATATTAAATTTAAAAAAATCTTTAAAAAATAGCCTAAAATTTAATAAATCAGATTTTTTTTTAAATCAACTAGACTTCATAAGTACTAATTAAATTAAAAAATAATTCAATTTTTAAAATTATTTATCTTTAATTAAAATTGGAATTTAGTTTTTTAGTTTTAACTATTTATTAAGATTTAGTTGGTTTTTAAATATTTATTAAAGATTTAATTTTATTATTCAAAGATTTAGTTGATTTAATTTAATATTTTTTAGATTTTATTCAATATTTATATCGTATGAGACTTATTGTGCAATTAAAAAAATTAATGGGACTAAATTTAAAAATATAGAGCAACGAGTTAAACATATTTAAGTTTGAGTAATCGTATGGGACCAACTCTGCAAATGTTGTATTTAACGGCGCCGTCAATTATTGGGACCAAATGTGTAAATTTTATAACGTATGGGACTACAAGTGCAAGAAAAAAATCGTATGGTACCAATAGTGAAATGTTTGGGACCAACTCTAAAATAATACATGTCTTGTGGGACTAAAAGTGCAAAAAACTCAAAATTAAATTATGCAGCAAAATTTAAATTAAAATTTTAAAACCCAATAATTTTTCAAAGCCTTAAGTTCCAACTGAACACTAGTTTTATAAGAATTAGGAATTGAGGGAGGCCCACGCGCACTCCCCCTCCCAAACTGACGCCAAATTCGCGTACACACTAATTCCCTTCCCCACCCCCACTAATTCCATTCAAACTCATTTTAATTTCTTGTAAATAATTTTTTTAAGTTTATTTAATTTTTTTAATTATTGTGTAGATTAAAATATACATTTAATATTATAATTACAAATAAATATTTATACATATAGTAACACACATTTAATCTTACAGCAACACACACTTACTCTTATAGTAACATATATTTGTCTCCCAATTTGTGTTACAATATGGGCAAATGTGTTATTATAAGGACAAAATATATTTTTATGAGAATAAATATATTTTTTTTTAATTTATTCATCATCTGTTTAAATCTAGGTATATTGTTTCATATAATACATATGTTATTATATGAAAAAATAATTACTTTTATAAAAATAAATAAATATTTGTGAATAGTCTTCTTTTTTTCTTTTTTTTGAAAGGGTGAATAGTCAATATTGTTCTTATAATAACACACATTTTGTTCTTGCATTATGTGAAAAATTGTTTATTCTATAAAAATAAATGAATATGTGTACAATAACAACATTTTATAAGATAGTAACACACATTTGCTCTAATAGTAACACACATTTATCTCTCTATTTGTGTTAGTATATGGGCAAATGTGTATTACTATATGGGCAAAATATATTTTTATGAGAATAAATATGTGTTTTTTTAAATTATTCATCATCCATTTAAATCTAGGTATATTGTTTCATATAATACATGTGTTATTATATGAAAAAATAATTACTTTTATAAAAATAAATAAATATTTGTGAATAGTCAACATTTGTTCTTATAGTAACACACATTTTGCTCTTGCATTATGTGAAAAATTATTTATTCTATAAAAATAAATAAATATATGTAAAATAATAATATTTTATAAGATAGTAACACATATTTGCTCTAATAGTAATGTTGATGGGCGAGTCACTCGAGGTAAATCAGAGAATCAATGGGTCGCCTCTGCCATGCTGGAGCTCACCCAGGGCTCGCCCATACCCTCGTGAAGATCTCGCCAAGGTTCATCATCGCACAACACTCGTAGGCCACGCAAGGCGTTAGGGCTCGCCCTAGAGCTCGCCCGACCCACCGAAGCTCGCATGTGAGCTCGCCCATGAGCTCACCTGTTAGTCAATAGGACCCCGATGGCGCGCTCTTTTTCCCTCCGTCCGGTTTATCCACAAGGGTGGTTTACGGCGAGGTTTTTAATGAGGCCCATCCAGTTTAAGGCATAGTGATAGGACGAGGCATGATAAAAGAAGCAGTGTGAGAGACCAAGACGAGGGTAACGAACCCTCGTCAACACCGGAAGCCACATAGGCTCGTAAGGTGCCGTCTCACACTCACACACCTATAAATAAGACCTCTCTTGTACTATTCAAACAATTCTGAAAATCAATACAGTGCCTACTACAATATTTCTCTCTCTAAACTCTCTTCTCTCCCTCTCCAAGAACCCAAAATCATAAGATTATTGTTTGGTAGAATTAATTCGTTGTAAAGCCACATAAACAAACATCGATTAATAAATTCTATCAACAATTTGGCGCTAGAAGGAGGGTCCTCTCGAACCTGGAAAATTAAAAATCTCAAGAACGAAACATTAGAGTTTGCTTGAAGATTTGAAGATTTGAAGGTGTTCTTGATAAAACCCAAGAACACTTGAAGATACACATACACCTTCATCCCTTGAACGAAGAACCCAGATTTTCGGACAAAAACCCGAGTCTTCGGATTTCACGAAATCAGCCCGGAACAAGTTTTCAAACGCGCGCGTGCACATGAATAAATCGAATTTCGGATAATTCGTCACACGCGAGGCTAGACGAAAACTTGCACAGCTCCACCTAAGCTGGACGACCATCACACCAGCGACCTCCGCCACTCCAGCGACCTCCCTCCATCTCGGCGACCTGCAGCAAGCTACCCCCTCCGAAACCCAAAAATGGCTAACACTCGAGCCGCCAAGGGACAGACCTCCGCCGCTGCGGGAAGGTCTAAAGGGGGTGATCAAAACCAGGCCGAGGTGGAGACCTCACGCCAGGTGGTGGAGACCTCACAACCACCTCCCCAGAAGAGCACCACAGCTCCGCGACCTCCGCGGGTTGCGGTGACCCAGGAGGACTTGGCCCCCGCTCTGAGGGACCTGGTCAGCAATCCTGACGAGCTCCAACACACCATCGCGACCTTACAAAGGTTGCAGCAGTGACAGCAGGACGAGCTCGCCCTAGTACCCAGGCGAGCTCCAGCAGCCGAAACCCGGGACCAGACCAGGCCCACTCAGGGCACCCAAACCAGAGGGGACTACAGCGTACTCCCCACCGAGCAGGAGGCGAGCTCGGCACAGGCTCGCCAGCGCAGAGAGAGAACCGGCAAGGCCAAAATGGTGGAGGAGGGTCCTGCTCCCTACACTGGAAGGGAGTCCGCCTACACCGGGGCATCTGGCACCCACCAGTCACAATCACAAAGGAGGGAAGTCCTCCAAGGCCGCCTGGGCCCAAGATACGAAGAGAATGAGCGTACGGCGGCCCCAGCTGTGTCCCATGGGGACTCCGATCAGCAGCCACGCCGATCAGCCCACGAAAGGCTGAGGAGACCCGCCATTGACCGACTGGGCCCCCACGGCGGACGCCAATTCCAGCCCGCCACTGAGAGGTCACCCCAGAGTGAGGAACCTCGGGGACGTGCGTCCGCGAGACGCACGACCTTTGAGCACCCTCCGCCGGAGGTGACCCGAGATGACAAGCTGGCCTCACTGAAAAAGGCCGTTGAAATGCTACAAGCACAAGTAGCAGCCAAGTCTGGCGGACCTGACGCCACGGCTCTCCCCACCTCTCCATTGGCACCTGCCATCCTCCGCGCACCGGTCCAGAAGAAAATTCAATTCCCAGTGATGTCCGCATACGAAGGCGAATCAGACCCGAAAGTCCACCTGGCCAAGTACGCGGACTTCATGATCTCGGTCGGTGCCACCGACTCCACCCAGTGCCGGAACTTCCCGCTGACCCTAGGGGATCTAGCTCACCGATGGTTCTCTTCACTCGCCCCGGGGTCAATCTGCTCATTTGGCCAACTCTCAAGGGAGTTCCTGGCCCACTTCTCTGGGTTCGGGTCCTACCTTACCCAGAAACACCGACTCGCCAACATCCACCAAGGCGAGAGCGAGACCGACCAACAGTACCTGGAAAGGTTCGACAAAATTCTGCTGGAAGGTGAGCCGGTGAGTGAAGACACCAAGGTTGTCGCAGCGATGGCCGGGCTCAAGAGGGGTACCGACCTCTGGAAAGAAATGCACCTCGCATGTCCCAACACTTACAGCGAATTCCGTCACAAGGAGGGGGTGTTCACGGCTATGCAGGAGGCACTACTGAAAGAAGTTAGTGCCCACGAGGAAAGGAAGCCCCACGGGAAGAAGTCCGGGGGCACCTACAAAGCTCCCCGGAACTTAAAAGCCTTTGGCGAGGGAGATGAGCTCAAAGAAAAGCTCAACCAGGTCCTCACTGTCTCCGTTGACCACGTCTTCACTGCCGTCAAAGGCAAGGCCATGCTGGAAGAGCCGAGGCGAATCCGCCAGGACCGCACGAAGCTCAATCCCAATAAGTTCTGTGCCTACCATCAGGCCATCGGCCACTTCACCAGCGAGTGCCGAGACCTCCTCAAGCAACTCTGGAAATTTTACGAGGAGGGGAAATTGGCCGAGTTCGTGAAGAAGGCCCCAGCTAAGAGACCGAGGTTCGAGAGGAGGGCTACCTCCGATGACGAGGAGGAGGAAGCAGACCAACCTGGTCCCCATCACAGACGGAGGGCACCTCCCCAACTTCAGCAAAACATGGAGCCTACTCGGGAACTCTTGGTTCTTGAGGAGGAGATCGGAGCCGCCGGAGGTCTCCAGGACGGGGGATCCTCCATATCCAGGAGAAAGAGGAAGGCCGAAATTCGGGCCATAAACCAAGTCCAGGAAGGCAGCTCCGGCCCCAGGTCCATCTCACAGCTTGCTGACGAACTGATATTTTCTTCAGCGGACCTGGAGGGGGTACTGATGCCCCACAACGACTCGTTGGTGATAACCGCCAACATCATGAACGTCCGAGTTCACAGGCAACTTGTGGACACCGGCGCATTCACCAACATTCTCTTCAAATCCACCTTGGATGCCTTAGGTGATTTTGAGTCGTATCTGGAACCTAGCAATGCTAGGATAGTGGGGTTCGGGAAAGCTGTAACCGTCCCCCTAGGTAGTGTTAGGTTGAGCGTCCAGCTTGTATCGACTGAGGACCCCAAAAGGAGACTGACTAGGCTCATAGATTTCCTAGTTGTCGACCAGCAGTCTTCCTACAACGGGTTCCTTGGCCGCCCTTTTATTAATGAATTCAAAGCGGCGTGTTCGACCTACTACTACTGTTTAAAATTCCCAACTCCAAAAGGTGCCGGAACTGTAAAAGGTGACCAGAAAAAGGCCCGAGAGTGTTTACTCCAGGTCAAAGACGGCCGGGTCAAGAAAGCGGTGACACAAGTCCACATCCTAGAAGAGGACGTACAGATTCCTGCAGACGAGCCAAACATCCTAGACGTCATCTCGATTGAAACTGAGATGATGGAGGTAGGCGATTTGTCAGAAATCAACCAAGGCACTGGACCTATGCAAGACACACAACCGACACCAATGGAGGACTTGGAAGAAACCCAAGTATTGAGACCTGCGCAGGGGTCGGTACCTGCGCAGGGACAGCAGCCTACTCCCATGGAGGTAGCTGATGAGGCCCAAGGTGGGGGACCTGCGGGAGGTCAAGAACCAACACCAATGGACGTTGACCCAACTCCCCAAGTCACCACACCATCCCAAGCTGACAGACCACCGGAGGTGTTCACAGCTGACGAACTCGCCCAAGCTGAGAGCCAACCCAATGACCTCTAGCCGCGCATAGGCCACGAGCCTGCGCAGATGTCACAAGGGGAGTGGGACGAGTTCATCAGCGACCCGAGGTGGAAAAGCCAAAAGAGAAAAGCAACCCCCATGGAAGAGTTGACGGCATTCCCGGTGGACCCGGAAAGGGACTTAGAAATTTTCATCGGTTCTGAGTTACCTGAATTGTACCGGTCGAGGATGGAGCTCTTCTTGATGACCAACCTGGACGTGTTTGCCTGGTCTCACGAAGACATGACGGGAATCCCGTTGGAACATGCTTTCCACAAACTTAACATAGATCCGACGAGGAGACCCGTACGCCAAAAGTGAAGAAAGTATGGACCAGACAAGTACGCGGCTCTGACTGTTGAGGTGGAGAAGTTGTTAGACAACAGGCTCATCAAGGAAGCTCTGTGTCCGCAATGGGTCGCGAACCCCGTCCTGGTGAAGAAACACAATGGGACGTGGAGACTCTGCATTGACTTCACAGACCTGAACAAAGCATGCCCGAAGGACAACTTCCCACTACCTCACATTGACCAGCTGGTGGACAGCACTGCAGGCCATGAGATGATGACATTCATGGATGCTTTTGCGGGCTATCACCAGATAGCTCTACACCCAGATGACCAGGAACACACGGCGTTCTACACTAACAAGAACATGTATTGCTGGGAAAGGATGCCGTTCGGACTCATCAACGCCGGAGCTACCTACCAAAGATTGGTGAACAAAATGTTTGACCAACACATTGGCGAATCCATGGAGGTGTACGTGGACGACATATTTGTCAAGAGTTTGAGAAAGGAGGACCACCTGGACCACCTGAAACAGACCTTCGACATACTGCGCCACTACAACATGAAGTTGAACCCCAAAAAGACCAGCTTCGGCGTACACTCTGGGAAGTTCCTGGGGTACCTAGTTAGCCAGCGGGGAATTGAGGTCAACCCAACACAGGTCCAATGCATAATCGAGATGGGGATACCCGATTCCGTTCAAAAAATTCAAAGGCTGACAGGGTGCATGGCAGCTCTGAACAGATTCATCTCCAGGTCCGGCGACCGAAATCGCCCATTTTTCGAGGCAATTAAGGCAAACACACGAAAGTACAAAGAGGCGGCCAAGGCCAACAAGCTCCACCTCAAAAACCACTTCGTCTGGACAAATGAATGCCAACGAGCCTTCGAAGATATCAAAACATACCTGGCGGATACACAGGTTCTGTCAAAGCCAATACCTAGAGAGAAGTTGTATCTGTACCTAGCCGCGTCGGAGGTGGCCATCAGCTCCGTCCTGGTCCGAGAAGAGGCGAAAACACACCTACCAGTGTACTACGTGAGCTAAGTCTTACATGAAGCTGAGTTGCGGTACACCCCAACAGAGAAGCTGTCTTATGCACTGGTGATGAGTGTTAGAAAATTGAGGTCATACTTCTTTGACCATCCAGTAGAGGTGCTGACAACGTTCCCACTGCGTCAAATACTACAGCGCCCAGACACTGTTGGACGCCTGCTGAAATGGTCACTGGAGATTAGCCAATACGGTATAACCTACGCACCCCGAACAGCGATCAAGGGACAAGCATTGGCCGACTTCATCGTCGAGCTAACTTTCCCACAAGATCCGACGAGGGGGCGTATAGCTCTGTGGCATCTCTACGTGGACGGATCATCAACTAGCATGGCAGCAGGCGCCGGCGTGGTCCTGATCAGCCCAGACAGACAAGTCTTCACCTCTGCAATTCGGTTCGACTTTCGAGCAACCAACAATGAGGCGGAGTATGAAGCGTTGATAGCAGGACTTAGGCTATCATTAGCTGTGGGGCAACCAATCTTCAAGTTTTCGGAGATTCCCAGCTAATAATATCCCAAGTCCGGGGGGAATATGAGGCAAAAGACCAGCAGATGATGACCTAGCAGAAAATAGTCGCGCATCTGATCTTCGATGTTTACACAAGTTTACATCAATCAGATACCGCGGCTAGAGAACACACAAGCAGATGCTCTAGCCCGGCTAGCTACTAGCAACGGCGAAGCTGAATTCACGGAGGTTGTGATCACCACACTGAAAAACCCCTCGACGTCCGATTACAAGATAAATCAAACCTCGAGAGGGGGCAGGAGGACAGTGAAGGTGGTGAAGATTGGTGCACTCCAATCCAGAAATACCTAACAGACGAAACAACCCCCGTGGACACCTGGGAAGCTAGCCGGTTAGTAAAGCAAGCTGCCAGATATACACTGCTGGATGGCCAACTCTATAAACGTGGATTCTCTCTACCCCTACTCAAATGCCTAACTAGGAAGCAGGGGTCCGAAGTGTTAGAAGAAATTCACGAAGGGATTTATGGGAGTCACGCTGGGGGGCAAGCATTGGCATATAAGACGATCAGACAGGGCTACTACTGGCCCACTCTTCGCAAAGATGCCATCAGCTTCGCTCGAAGGTGCCGAAAGTGCCAACTTTTCGCACCTAACATCCACTCCCCAGCCAACCAGCTTAAGTCGGTTTTCAGCCCGTGGCCTTTCGCGAAATGGGGTATCGACTTGATCGGCCCATTTCCACCTGGCAGAGGCGGTGTAAAGTTTGATGTCGTAGCAGTAGACTACTACACTAAGTGGGCTGAGGCCGAAGCTCTCACCACCATAACCCAAGAAAGGATGATCGGCTTCATCTGGAAAAACCTTATCTGCAGGTTTGGACTCCCGCAGTCGGTCATCACTGATAATGGAAGGCAGTTCGACGGACAGAAGTTGAGGGACTTCTGCAGTTCATGGAACATCAAGAAGCACTACTCAACTCAGTATCACCCCCAGTCGAACGGCCAAGTCGAGGCGGTGAACAAGATCCTGAAACACATTTTGAAGCTCTGCCTCGAAGAAAAGAAGGGGAGCTGGGCAGACGAACTCCTGGAGGTCCTATGGTCCTATAGAACTTCCTATAGGGCCAGCACCGGAGAGACCCCGTTTGCCCTAGCCTTCGGGACCGAAGTCGTAGTCCCGGTAGAAGTCCAGAACAAAACTTGGAAGGTGGTGGGATATGATGAAGAAAAGAATGATGAAGCCTTGGCAGTAGAAAAAGATCTGATCGAAGAGACCAGAGCTTCGTGAGAAATGAAAAACGCCACCTACAAGCGCAGAGCGGAAAAATATTACAACTCTCAGGTCCGAGACCGAAAGTTCAAGGTCGGAGACCTGGTGTTAAAAAAGAAATTGATGGCCCCACCAGGTGTTTTCGGTTCAAACTGGGTAGGACCATTCTGGGTCACCGCAGCCTGGCCGAACGGTACCTATGATCTAGAAGACGCAGAAGGCAAAGCCTCGTCATACACCTGGAGCTCGGCACATCTAAAAAAGTTCTACCAATAAACTAGAATCCTGTAATAGACTAGTCGAAGGTTTGCATCGGAAATGTCGATGGCAACCGATGTAAATTACACCGCTATGAAAAGTCAGAAAAAATTCAGAAAAATTCCCAAGTGTTTGGACCTGCGCAGCTCTCCCACCAGGCGAGCTGCACCAGGTCGCCCACTGCTCCTGGTAGCTCGCCAAACCTAGCTCGCCCACATGCTCAAAAATCCTCAATGCGCAAGGACCAAGGTCCCAAACGTTATAATTAAATAGCTCGAGGGCAAAGGCCAAAGTGCCCAAGGTCGCGAAGGTACCCTCCTTAAAGGGTTGCTAAGCACCTACTGCCACAAGTTAGAAAAATTCACGAAAAAGACGAAGAAACGTCTAAGGCAAGGTTCATGAAACCCAATGGCCCAACGCGAATCAATCAAAGTGCAGTTCGCCACCCTAAGTGGTCTAAGACGAATGATTCGCGGCCCTAAGTGGCGTAAGACGAAGAATACGCACTCTCAAAACAGAGGTACAATTCGTAGTCGTAAGTGACGTAAAACGAACGATTCGCTTCTCAAAGTAGAATAAGACGAACAATTATGTACCAGAAAAATAAACAAAAACTAGCTATTTACGAAATTATAACGTAAAGGTGCAAATACATAAAGGAAAAGAGTTGAACAAAAAATGCTCGGCTTATATTCAAAAAGATACTTAAGAGATTTTCAAGCCAAAAATATGCTTGAAAAAAATCCTAAGTATAAGTAGTTGTGCTGGCCACAAAGGCCAACCAGCTGGCCATTTTTTAACTACAAAAAGCTCCTTCTGGGCGAGCTGCACGTGCCCGGCGAGCTAAGTCTACTTGAGCAAAAAGCAAAGACTACAAAAATGGAGCTCCTTCTGGGCGAGCTCCGCAACCCGGCGACCTATCGAAACTTGGAAAATAAAAACTAAACTAAGAAAGCAATAGTAAAGAGGGCCTAGGACTCGGGGTCGGTGACCTCTGGAGTGGGGGCGGCCTGGCGGATGGGCATGGCAAGCTCGGCATCAGAAGTGATGTTCCCGGAGAGCCCCCTTGTGCCGAGCTCGCTGATATTTATCATCGCATCCCCGCAGACCTCTTGCATCTGCTCCATTGTCGGTGGGGCCTCGCCTCCAGCATCCCCCTCGGCACCTTCAATCTCTTGGGCAAGGTCAACAGTCAAGACCTGCTTCGTCTGGATAATGTTGAATTTTTGACGAGCAGCGTCAAGATTGATCCCATAGCCAACGAGATCTCCAATATTCAGCTCCATGCCGGGGGGGATCGAGGACTTCTCCAAGCAGTCCTCAAACTCGCTGACGAGGGCTTCCCACTCACTGTCATTATTAATCCGCGCCCATTGGAAGGAGCGGATAACCTCAGCAAAGCAGAGCACGAAGCCCTTGTCAGTAGCGACCACCTCGGCGAGCTCAAGTGCCTCAAGAGTGATGGCGGTGTCAGAACGGCTCTTGAGCTCAGCGATCTCCAGAGCCTTGGCAGCAACCTCTTCCCGCAGCTTTCGGCACTCCTCCGAGTTCCCTCGGCTCTGATCACAGAGGAGCCCTACCTCAACCCGGGTCAGGGCGAGCTCCTCTTCCCGAGCAGCAAGTGTCCGGCGAGCTTCATCCAGCTCGGCCTGTTGTTGGCGGAGGTCGGCCTGAAGTTTTTCTGCTTTTCTAATAGCAAGCCGCTCCGCCTCCAGTGAGGCCTTTGTCTTGGTCTCTGCCCTCGCCAGCTCCTCGAGGGCCTTCTTTCGCTCGTCGCCCACCTTGGTCAGCACCCTCTTCGCATCAAGGCGAGCTCTATCAGCGGCGGCGACATCATAGCCGACGAGCTGGGCCGCCGCCATTGCCGCACAGGCGTAGTGCATTGCCAGCCTCGCCTTGTCGGCAGGCTTCTGCCTCTCGATCATGCCGAGCTCTGAGGCGGAGAGGTACTTAGGGGCCTCAGTAAAAACCCGGCGAGCCACCCCATCAGGAAGGTCCCTCGATGAGCTCAGGGCCCTACACCGCTCAGCGATATGGAGAGATTCAGGTCGCTGCGGGAACTCGGCGGGAGTATACCTACACAATACTCAAATCAGTTAGCAAAAATCATAGAAGTTACAAAGGCTTCCAACTTCAAAGAGGTCGCCCACTTACCCAAACCTATCGGGGTTGAGCCCAAGCAGGGTATCATCCCGAATAGGGACCCCGTAGGGAGGCGGCGAGGGCGCACTCTGAGGAGTTGGTGGAGCCTGAGAAGATTGGACAGCAAGGGCTCGCCCTGACCCTGCTGGGGTTGATCCGGAGCCGCCCTCGGCCCTAACTTGTTTGGTGGGGCGAGCCTCTTCCTCACTCACCCGCGAGCCATCCCCCCGGTGGAGAGCTCGCCTCGTCTGCTGGGGCGGAGGGGGTTGGGTACCCCTTTCTGAATCCGAGCCTCGGCCAACTCCCTTCTTGGTGGCGGCAACCTTCTCCTTTGTTTGGGGAGGCACCGAGGTCCTTTGTGAACCCGAGCCCCCGGCCTTATCAGCGGCCTTGGCGAGCTCGAGCTTTTTTGTGGCGTCCAGGACCGCCCCCGAAGGGATACCTTCCCTCCCTGGGCGAGGCTTGCCTATCCTGAGCTGCCGAGCTAGAAAATAGTATGCTTCAGGAACTTTAACAGGTGTGAGCTCGGCAGTAGGACCTACACCTGCACAAGATGATCAAGTAGGTCAGGCGACCTCAATATACGGAGCAGCGACCTGGCAGAACTTCAAAATGGAGAAGTACAAAACCTTGAGCAGCGAGGTGGTGTGGTGAAGTGATGAGGCCGGTGAGCCTGCGGCAGTGGTGTTGGCACAAGTGTTCGATCTCACGATCCTTCTTCTCCCTCAAGCAACACACCGTCCGCACAAACTCGAAGTCAATCAAAACCTCTGGTTTCCCACGGCTCGCTTGTGGCGCTTCAAACCTGCAAAAAGATAGATTAGATCAGTAATCTAATCCAACGCACACACACTAAGGTATGCCACCTACAGCTCGCCTCCCCGTATGTCTCTGGAGTAGGGATACGCCCTCCACGACCATCGGAAGCTCGCCAATCCCTCCCGATAAAGAAGAACTGCTCCTTCCAATCCCGGATTTTGTTGGGGAGGTCGCCTAAAAATTTGCCCCCCGGCTTAGCTTGGAAAGAATAATATCCCTTCCCCTCCCTCACCTGTCTGATCACGATGAAGAGCTCGTTAATCTCCACCGTACTCAGCCGATTTTCATAGCCCTCGAGGCCGAAGACGGTCAGGGCTGCCAACAGATTGCTCCATGCATTCGGAGTAAGTTGGGTAATGGCGAGGCCAGTGTCCGCCAAAAATTTCCCAATGATGGGGTGGAGGGGAAGGGTGAGCCCCGCCTTCAAGGTGTGATAATTCATGGCTGTGAGCCCGGCGGGGGGGAGGTCGGCTCGTTCTTTCTCCTCAGCGGGATACATAAAAATGTCCAGGGGGATACGGAACCACCTCCGAATATCCGGAAGGGCGAACTCGCTCATGATGCTCTCCACCCCGTTGGCCTTAAGGTCAGATTTGTCAGTGGCTTTTCGAATCGGAGCTCGCCGGGGTAGGGGGAAGCTCGCCCCGTGGGTTCTCACGTATTCACCCCAGTCGAACTCGTTCACGACCTCGGCAGAGATTTGATGTTCAGGGAGCTTGGGAAAGGGAAAGTCGATGAAACGGAGGTATTCATAAGTGACCTCCGTCCCCATATCCTCGCCGACCTCTTCTTCGACCTCGCGGGCCAGCTCGCCAGCAAGGTCGCCAGGCCCAACCTCGGCGACCTCCTCCCGGGCCTCAATCTCGGCGGCCTCCTCTTCAACGGGGGTCGCGGTTCCTCCGTGAGCTCGCTCCGAGTAATCCCAGAGCTCGCGGAGGGGCAATTCCTCACCGGAACTAGTAGCTTGCTCGCTGGAGTCAGAGCGAACTGACCCCAAGAGCTCGCTACTGTCCGGGAAGGTTTCAGAGCTCGCCCCAGAGCTCGAAGAGAGGACCACATGTGCTACTCGGGGGTTTGGAAGGTCATCGGTCATTTGTCCTTTGCCCAGATCACGACGCAGGGGGGTACGGCTTGAAGAGTTCTCAGACATAATGTAGGCGTTCGGAAGCAAGGAACAAGGAAGAAGAGAAGGGAGAAATCTGGACTTCTACCTTGGGAGACGTTAGGAGACGCGTCTGAAGCAGAAGGGTGATCGCCAGAAATATGCTCTGAGAGGTGAGAAAGCAAAAGTGAGGAAATTCCTCATTTCCGCCTATTTATAGACGCTGGGCGCAAGCTCGAAATTCCCGGAAGATCAGGGATCTTTTGCAAAGAATTTGAAAAGTTATTATTATGGGATCGGGAAACGACACTGAGGGAGACGCATGCGACATCTCGAATTCCACCCACAGGAGAGCTCGCCCGAGAGTCATATGCCAGCTCGCCCACACATGCCATGAGCCATGATGAAGGCGAGTTGGGGGGTAATTGTTGATGGGCGAGTCACTCGAGGTAAATCAGAGAATCAAGGGGTCGCCTCTGCCATGCTGGAGCTCGCCCAGGGCTCGCCCATACCCTCGTGAAGATCTCGCCAAGGTTCATCATCGCACAACACTCGTAGGCCACGCAAGGCGTTAGGGCTCGCCCTAGAGCTCGCCCGACCCACCGAAGCTCGCCTGTGAGCTCGCCCATGAGCTCACCTGTTAGTCAATAGGACCCCGATGGCGCGCTCTTTTTCCCTCCGTCCAGTTTATCCACAAGGGTGGTTTACGGCGAGATTTTTAATGAGGCACATCCAGTCTAAGGCATAGTGATAGGACGAGGCATGATAAAGGAAGCAGTGTGAGAGACCAAGACGAGAGTAAGGAACCCTCGTCAACACCGGAAGCCACATAGGCTCGTAAGGTGTCGTCTCACACTCACACACCTATAAATAAGATCTCTCTTGTACTATTCAAACAATTCTGAAAATCAATACAGTGCCTACTACAATATTTCTCTCTCTAAACTCTCTTCTCTCCCTCTCCAAGAACCCAAAATCATAAGATTATTGTTTGGTAGAATTAATTCGTTGTAAAGCCACATAAACAAACATCGATTAATAAATTCTATCAACAAGTAACACACATTTGTCTCCCAATTTGTGTTACTATATAGGGAAATATGTGTTACTATATGAGCAAAATATATTTTTATGATAATAAATATGTGTTTCTTAATTTATACATCATTCCTTAAAATCTATGTATATTGTTTCATGTAATACATATGTTATTATATTAAAAAAATAATTATTTCTATAAAAATAAATAAATATTTGTGAATAATCAATATTTATTCTTAAAGTAACACACAATTTTCTTTTGCATTATATGAAAAATTATTTATTCTATAAAAACAAATGAATATGTGTACAATAACAATATTTTATAAGATAGTAACACGCATTTGCTCAAATAGTAACATATATTTGCTCTCTCACTTGTGTTATTATATGGGCAAATGTGTGTTACTATATAGTTAAATGTGTATTACTATATAACATAAATTGAAAGCAAGTTTTTAAATTTATTATATATTATTATTTAATTTATTTTTAAATTTATATTAATTAAATAATAATAATAAATAAATAAATAAATAAATTCCAACTATTCTGCATGAATAAGAATTGGGGTGGACCTCGGCATGTGTATGTTTTGGGGGGAGGGGTAGTGCGGCAGAGGGGAGGAAATTAACCATGGCGTGAAGTATTACCTCAAGGGCATGTACATGTGTGGAGAGTTGGGGTGGGGCGCGTGAGTTCAATTTTTTTTATTTTTTGTTAGAAATTTTTACTGTATAAATTTTTATATAAATTATTGTCTAATTTATTTTATTCATTTACTAAATTAATTACTTAAAAATTTTATGCGTTTGATACTCTAAAAAAAGTCAAATTTTAATGGAGTTTATCAATAATATTTTGGAAATTTTGACTTTTTTTTGTAGTAAAAAATGAGTATTAAAGCCACAAGATTTTCAAATAATTAATTCAACAAACGAATGAAGTAAGAATATTTCTTATAAGAATGATGTTAAATAGAATTGGAACGTGAGATTTTGAACAATTATTTAGAATTTTAAAATTTAACTTTAAGTTTTGTCACATAATTTAATTTTTATTGTGATGCACCGCATAAGCATCATGCAGAGACAAATGTGTCTGTAACTCTTAATCGAAAAAACTTTGATTAAATTTTTTTCAACAAAAACCACAATTTTAATTTAAAATAATATTTAAGAAAAGGTTGTGATTTAAATTACAGTTAAAACTTTAAATATTTATCATATAATTTAAATTTTTATGAATAAATGTCAAGTAGGCATCACGTAAGCTTCAGGCAGACGAATATCTCTATATAACTCAAAACAAAAAAAACTAAACTAACCTAAACTTGAAGCTTTTTTAATAAGATTAAAAATTTAACTTAAAATACAATTTTTAAAAAATTCATGATTTAAATTGTAAGTAACCCATTAAAAAAATTGTAAAATGAAAATACTTTTATCAAGTTTTCTTGCGTTTTGTAAATCGGTTTCCTAATAATGAGGATATTTACATTTTCAAGAGAAAATACCAAAGTGACCTCAGTTTCTTTGCTTCACATTTTCTTGCAATTAAAGTAGGTGCACAAAATCCAAAACTAAAGTAAGGCCTAAAAATAATAAATTTAAGGCTACATTTGGATGGATGAATTTAAACATGAATAATTTTTTAAAAAATTACATATAAAAAATATATATTTCAAATTACTAATTGTAAAGAGATGAGGGAGAAGAAGAAAAGTAGAAAAAAGATAGAGATAAAAAGGTAGAGGGGAGGAATTTCACAAATGACATTATTTTGATGAGAATTTAAAATTTCTCCATTTTGAAGATAAACTCAAATCTAAGGGGGCGTTTGTTTCAAATTCTTCAATGGTAATGAGAATGAAACTTTATTTTCCTCTTTTACCCTTACATATGTTGAATGAAAATTTGTGTTTATGGTGGTTACATCATTAATATTGTGCTCCAATATTGGAAAGGTTGACAAAAAAAGAATGTTGTTGGTTGTGATAGAGGAAATTGATTGATGAAGATAATTATAGGGTAAGATGGAGATAATCAAATGGGGGTGATGATTACTTTATTTTGGAGAAAAAATAATGCTACGTACCTCATTTATTCTCATTACATATAATAATTACTATGTGTGTATCCACATTCCCATTACTAAGCGCCCCCTAAATATTTATAAATTCACCTAACTTATTTAGAAAGAGAGATTATTTGTGTATGTATCCACGGATTTCAAATTCACTCATCCAAATGTAGCCTAAAAGTAAATTCTCGAGTTCAATCTAAGAGTAAATAAACTCGAGTTCACATAAACTCGCATCACTATTATGTATAATCACTATTATTGATATTCATCACTGTTATAAAAATACACTTAATTCTTTTGACAGTGATAACGTATATGAATAACAACGATAGTAAATATACATAATAGTGATAATGCATATACATAACAGTAATAATTAATAAAGTCGAGTACCCACAAGTTTTTGTCGAAATCCAATTGTTTAAATAAACCAAACTCGAGCAATCCTTTGTAATAATAAATCCCTCAAATTACAGCTATTTAGTAACGAAAATAAAAAAGTTGATCCACAAACAAGAAAGCACAAGAGAGAGAGCAGCAAATACAAAGGGAAAAAAAAAAAACAGGGCTTCTGAGATAAGCCAGGTAGCACTGTACACAAATGACGGTATGGTCATAAACCTCTCCATTTTTGCACTATCATCAACATGCTTTGATTTCTTCCACTGCCCCTGAATTATCACCTAGTAAGGTTTTGCCTTCCTTATTGGAAAAAAGTTAGTCCCGTAAATGCAACCCATCCAATCATGAAGACACAATACTTCAAAAATCAATCCATGGATGCCACAGACTAATGTTTCATTTAATCGTTGTTCGTTCGTATCTGTCCTGTCTCAGGATGTTTTGTTCCTCTTCTCTTCGAGAATGGAACCTTCTTTAAGTGCTATTTGGGCCTCGTTCTCCCTCCCTATAGCGAATAGGGAGGCAGCCTGCAAGTACGAAGCTATATGCCAAACGGGGGATATAACTTGAGCTTGCACTGCATCATTAAGGGCTTCCTGAGGCATATCGCTTATCAGATGTGATAAGCTTCGTCGGGCATAAACTGTTGGGGAAACCATTGTTCCAACATCGATAAACTGCACAAGGTAATACAGGCATACGGGAGATTACTATTCAGACAGTGAATTTATCAAGTCAAAAAATTATGCACTTCAAAGATGTATATATATTTTTAAAGATATGATAACACATGAGGGAATTGTGTTTACAAGAGTGCGGGAACATGTTCTAACCTGTGAGTAACACTCAATTGCAGCCTTAAAGTCTTTATGCCGGAAAGCTGCATCCCCTTTTTTCTTGGAGTTCAATGTATCCTGCATTTGATTTGTCCACATCTGGAACGAAAGCTGCATACGAAACATAATTATTTGTTGGCTGCCCATATTGCTCAGATCCTTGCTCAAAACGAAGAGGTAATGACGGGATGACACGACATGCATTAATTAAACATGCCAACAATGAAAATCTCGATTCTCATGATACAACACATTAGTACAAAGAAAATATGACATGCGACAAAAAGTCCCGGGGTGTCACAGAATATTGCTTCAGAGGTCAAAGGATATGAAAATTGACTCTATCTCTTTAAATATCAAATAATGCATATGTTTCAGTTTAGCGAAAAAGTATCACGATCAAGTTTGTTGAAATTCACCACCATCATGATGTAGATATAAAATTATCCAAAGAACCCACAACTTCCCATCCACCAAAGAACCCACAACTTCCCATCCACCAAAGATGGTATTGGCTAAATATAGGTGTCTTTACTCTCTTCACTATGTTTATGATAGGAGTTCAGACAAAGTTTAAGCATTCAGAAAGAGAAGAAAGAAGTAGATAAAGCTTGAAAAAATTTAGATAATCAGGCAATGAGGCAATGTAACTTTTCTATAAGAATAAGAACAACCCAAAATAAACAAACCTCAGTAGCAGCTCCCTCGTCATGTTTGTACGCGAGCTTTTCCAAAATCTCATGAATGGCAGTTAAATCCATCCTAAGGCAAGCTTCACCAAGGGCTGATAAAGGAACAACCTCTCCGCCTTCAGGAATACCCATCAATACGTGAGAAGGTACCTGTCAAAATAAGTGTACAAAGATAATAAGAAAGAAGCAAGAAATGTCCAAGGGCAATGGTCAAGAACTATCTTGAAGAAAATAAACTTGAGTTGGATTTTTGCCTTTGGTAATGTCTCCATGCATTCATACAATAAGTTGTGTTGAATTGAAGGATTTGGAGATGGAACTAAAATTAATTAACAATAACCATTGTTTGGATTAATATAGATAATAAATTCATCGATCTCATTTTGAACTAATCTTTTAGTAATTCGAGCAGATTAGAATCCAATCTAATCAGAGATTCAAAATTCATTTAATTTCATCATGAATTTCAAATCCTTTAATCAGATCATAAAATCTAAAAGTTTCTGCAGAAGCTAGTTCAATGAGCAACTGTGAAGATAGTGTTGATGTTGGCATTAGATAGTTGTTTTTTGTATTTCTAGACAATGTGTCAATTGAGTCTCTTTACTAGATCTTTGCTCCTAACTGTCATTATTCCACTTCACTTTTTTTTAAATAAGATTTTATTACAATGATCAAGTTAAACAGAGAGGAAAAATTGTCCAATGTATAGTAATATAAGGTCATAAAACAAAACTTGAGAGTAATTCTCCAATCTCAAGTAATATCATTCACATAGAAGTCTTTGTACTGCTTGAGATCCATAATGTGACAATGAACTTCAATGGTCTACCATATTGTCCTATTCTTATAGAGTTTGTCCAATTGCCGTATTCCTATGAAGATTGTTCATAGTTGAGCGTTTTCCTACTTTCTTGATATAACGTTAAAAATTGATTACTTTCATACTCAAAGATCACTAGACATTGAGCGCTAGGATTTATTTTCTGAGTAATAGTTTGCTGGGAAACTTCAGTATGGAAGTCTTTGCAATCCATTTATCTATCTTAAATTAATTGAGTAAGACAGCGAGCGAAAACTCGTCTGAAACTGTGCTATCCATTCATTCCACTGCTTATAATTTGAGGCGTGATTCACATTTTCCATCACAACTAATAATTGGGAGCAGAACTCCTTAGATAGTACAGGAGATATATACATACATATATATATATATATATATATTAAAGGGGACAGTAAACGAGCGAATCAGACAATTATCCCCTTGTGCTATAATTATGTCATCTTTTTGGAAAAGAACCAACCTCGGTGTCCTTCTGAAGAGGAATCAATGCAGAAACTAATGATTTTGGATTTGGCCTCTCACGGGGTTCGTATTGCAAACATCTAGAAGCAAGACGCACTAACTCTGTTCCATCATCATTGGAGAATTGACCTTCCAAACAAGAATCAGTTAACATCTGAAGATTTCGATCCTTTATCAAATCGAGGGCCTGCACCAATTGTGTAAAACATTAGTTTCGATACAAGATTTAATAAACGCCTCGATAAAGTGGTAATCAAAACTAATAGACATGAAATATCAACGAAGATTTAAAAGGCAGCAGCACACATTAAAAACAACCTTATTCCGTTTGGCAGACAGAAGAACAGGGCTACAGAAAAGGCAGTAGAAGAATTTTTAAAAATGCAAGAAAATATGTCATAGTCAAAAATTATTAGTGGTACTATGTTTCAACTGATAATACTAATATATTCTCCTACAATTACATATTTAAAATACAGAATAACTATTATAGAATTATTCAATCATGTTCCTTGATATGAACACCAAATGTGATTCTCAGACATGATATTTAGGGAAAACTTCACTCAGGTTCCTCTCAATTCTCACTTCCTTTAGGTGAATAACGTATAGATTGTTAATTAAAAGAAATAGTATAAATTATTAACTAAAATTAGAGTTCAAGAACATGGATTTCGTGCCAAATAAAGTCTATTTGTTGATATGTAACAAGAGTTCATTTATTGTTGGCTCCCATTACAAAAAAAGCCAAATATTAAATTGTGGAGAATAAAAGATGTATATGTGGTCAACCACTCAGATATGGATTCCGGCCCCAGCCAAGTTGAAGACTTTCATTAATAGATACAAAAACAAGGGTAATTGGGGGACAAAATACTTTCCAAGAAACTGCATTCGAGCTAGTGACAACATCATTCTGTAAAGCAGTTTATATAGCCCCACCAGCAAAATTTATCTAGCACTTTTAAGACAGATTTTGCATTAAAAACTTACATGACTTGGTGGAATATGTTTTCCACTTAGAAGGTCGAGCAAAAGTGTGCCAAAGCTGTAAATAACACTTTCTGGAGTAACCCTTCCTAACAAAATCATAAGGTCGAAGTCCATCAGTTGACAATCTCAAAATTTTTAATAAAGAGAAGATTTCTCAGTATTTTATGATGTCACATCGCTTAAAACATAGCAGAAGTTATATCAGAATGGTTCAAATAGTGAAGTGATCAACATAATAGAGAACTTGTTATTATTAACAAAGGAAGAAAAAAACCTATAGTTTCAAAAGAAAATGGTTTCCTTTCTTTTTCACAATTATATCAAACCTTTTAACAGCATAGTTTTTAAAGGCGAGAGGCGCCAAAAGGCGCCGAGGTGCCCAAGGCACGCCCGAGATACATTTTGAAAAAATATATCATATAAGACTTTCTACCACATAATACAACTAAAAACTCAATAAATAAACATTAAAACATAACATAAGCATAAAATTTACACAAAAATGTGAAGATAGATTTCATGAGTTCATTCTTCACAAACAAAAACCATGAAATTAACACACCAAGTTAACAATTTCTCAATCCTCATCCTCATCCTCATCAACATTAAAATCAAAACCCTCCTCCTCCTCATCAAACATCTCATCATCACCGATGTACTCTTCTTCATCTTCCTCTTCCACCTCATCAAATGCCTCCTCATTGTAATCTTCATCTCTAAGTCTTAGAGATGAGTCTTTTTTCCTATTGCCTTTTTCCACTTGTTTGCTCTTACCTTTAGAAGGTAGTCTTGCACTTGAACTACCCACATTTTTTCCCTTCTCCTTTCCCTTGCTCACTTGTTTCCCTCTAGTTTGATTATACGGGCTCATCAACCCCAAGAGCATCACCAACCATACTCCAAGTTAAATCATCACAATCATGAGAGTTGTGACAGAGGAGGGCTGCGTATGTTTTGAAATGAAACCCTAGTTCTAGGGTTTTAATTTTATCATCTATTTTTCATTTTAAACATTTATTTTAGTTTTAAAAGTGCTACTACTTAAAAAAGTGTCAATGAAATACATATAATTGAACTAAAAGAGTCAAAGTTTATTTAAAATTCTCTCCATATAACAAAAATCAAGAGGCACACCAGAGGCGCGCCTTTTATCGCCTCAAAAAGGCGCTCGCCCGGGCGATAGCACCTTGCTTTGATTAGAAAAGGCGCCACACCTATAGCCTCTCGCCTTTGGCGCTCGAGGCGTGCCCATAGTTTTAAAAGGCTCAAGGCGCACAAAGGCGCAAGAGTGAGCCTTGCGCCCGAGGCGCAAGGCGCGAGCCTTAGGCGCGCCTCTCGTCCTTGACTTTCCTAAGCACATTTCACACATATATTACTATGGAAAATCATATAAAACCACATAATACTACCAAAATGACAATAAATGAACATAATAACACAATTTAACATGAAATTAATACTAAATTAGTAAATTGAAGATAATAGACTGCCTAAACACACATATTTCACAAAAACAGCAGCAAAAACACCCAAATATCACCAAATAGCAGTTCTATCAAGTCTAATTAACTAGTCCTCATCAAATTCAAAGGCCTCCTCCTCCTCCTCATCACCAAATTCATCATTATCAATATATTCCTCTTCTTCCTCAAATTCATATTCGCCTTCATCATCTTCATCTCTAAGTCTTATTGCACTTTAGATCATTCGTCTTAGGTGGTGCAGCCAATGTGAAGTACTTCCAACCCGGATCTTTGAGTGAAGTACAAAAACTACTACTATCCCCTCCGCTTTCCATTTGATTAGAACTGAAAAAAAGACACATATAGCTATATTTCAGTCATAAACACACAAAAAAAGTTTAAATAATACACAAATAAGAATTATAACATTCAAAATAGCAGTTTATAACATTGAGAATTTTATTTTTTTAAAAATTCTGTTTAAAAAGAGTGAAAGAAGTGATAAAAAGATAAAAAAAAAAAAAAAAACTTACCGGCGACTGGCGGCGGCCGGCGGTCGGCTAGAAGCGGCGGCGGCCGGCGGTTTGCTGGAGTAGGCGGTCGGGGGCTGGAGCCGCTGGAAGGAGGAGTGGAGGCCTTGTTCGAAGGTGATGTATGAAAATAAAAAGAAAACCCAAACCCTAGTCTTATATATTGTTACCTTATTTAATTAAAAACAAATATATTAATAAAAGTGCTACTCTATTTGAACTAAAAGTGCTATTTCTATGGAAAAGAATGAGTCAAAAAGCTGATAGACCAAGAGGCGCGCCTCAGGCGCGCCTTGGTCGCCTTACAAAAGGCTTAAAAGGCGCCCAAAGGCGCGCGCCTTACGATCTGCGCCCCATATTTGTTACTCGAGGCGCTATACCTTGAGCCTCGCGCCTTTTGCGCCTGAGGCGCGCCTCGGGCGCGCCTTTTAAAACTATGGGCGTGCCTTTCAAAACTATGTTTAACAGTGAAAGTAGTTTTCACAATTGATTAAAACTCTCAACATTCTCTTTTTAGGAGACTAACTACAAAACTTAGAAGCTCCACCAAAGATCTCAAGACATAGACTGAAGCTCTAAGTCCTTGTTGCAATTCGAAGGTCCATAAATTCAATTTTTTAAACAATTTTACATAACTGAAAAGCTCTTGTCTATAATTTGAATCAACCAAGCTTAGAATCTTGGAATGCCGGAAAATAATATGAAATACTCAACTTGTATCATGAATTATAAAATTGCGAAACCAAAAAATTTCAGCAAGCAAATTATTATCTGTACTGTGAAATGCATAACTGCAACCAACGGTATCTTCCGACACATAATGAAATATATCAGTCATATATTCATTATGGATTATCATAGTACTTGTTTTAAGTGAGATTCTATACCAGTCCTCAGATATTCTGGAGGAGTAAATGCCAAGTTTGTACTGTAGCTTTTTCCATCTCTACTGTTCTTCATTAATCCAAAGCACGACAGCCTAGGATCGCCGTCCTGTAACATATGAAATGCCCAAAGGGAGGAATAGAATAAGGAGGGCAATTTTGTCATCATTGGAATGAGGAGAAAGAACTGGGTTAAGAATATTTGAGACCTACATTATCGAAGACAACTCTGTAAGCATTAAGATCATGATAAAGTGCGCGCCCTTTGCTCGTGCAATATTCTAAAGCTTGTGCAAGATATAAAGCAACTCTTAATCGCATTGCCCACTTCATAGGTTGTGTTTCCCCTGAGTCACACAAATATGAAGCATAATGATAAGAATAGAGGACAAAACAACAAAATGGAACAATGTCATCTGGAGAACCAAGATATAACAATAATATGGTAAACTTGTTCGCCAGTGCATATAACGAAATTAATTTACAGAAACATTGTAAATTCTCAAGAATATGTATGGGAACCTTACTATAGAATCTAAAGAGACCTGTATTGCAATTTATTTGTTTTCTTCACTTAAGTGATATTGGGCCTATCAGCTTGCCCATACCTAAGAAACATTAATCAACATGAGAACATAAATCTCTGCCACTAAAAAACTAGTTGTATGTTACGCATAAGTTGAAGTTTAAGAGATAGGATGACCTTAACTAATGCATTTGTTTATAAGATTCATAAATATATCCATACATATATATTATATGTATATATAATATATACAGGAAGTACAATTAAAAAAAAAAAGGCTAATGCAGATTGTAAATTTTATTAGATACATACAGCTCTTCTGGCATGAGATGGATTAAACAGTGGCTAGATCATTTAAACACCAAAAGAACAGCCCATAAGTTTACATGAAAAAGAGCCAAAACTTACATGTGAAACAAAAACTACGAAAAGACAGTCCAATGCTTAAGAAAAGACAACTGGAGTGACCATTAGATACCACACAAAAATGAAAACCACACAACTAAGTGTCTTGACTTGAATAGGCCTTCCTTGTGAAGTTACAAAAGCCAGAGGGAAGAACTAGCTCCTACTACTCCATTTTCTATTTCTTATCTGAAAATTGACCCTCAAAAACTCTTTTTTTTCCACCTACTAAATATATACACCATATGGATACTTCGAAAACAGTTAGCATCGAAGAAAACAAGTTATGATATGGGGCACAACTGATTCAACTCAAATATGTATCACGTACTAAGAGAAAGACTCACATTCTTTTTAAAATTTATACACAAATAATGGAAAGCTTGAGTTATCAAAAAATAAAATAAAAAATGATAGTTGGATCATAATAATTTATAATTCTGAGCTTGGATTTACAAGAGTGTACTTACAATGAAACAGATGTTTTGCAAGAGTCTCATTGGGCATAAATTCAGCTACAAGTAACCTCTCATCACCTTCACAGCAGCAGCCAAGTAAATTTGCCAATCTGAGGTTCCGCAATTGGCCAACAGATCTGGCTTCATCCTGAAGTTAATTAAATATTATTAACTGAAAATATTGCAGCCCAATGCACTTTGTACCATATAAAGTAAAGTAGCATCAAAGCCACAAAAAGAAGCTGTATGCTTAGCCAAATTTTCTTTGTCCAATACAGGTTTTTCAGTCTCCAATTTTGGCCCAAAAGTGCCAGAAAATTGATTAGTGTGTCATTTATGTCATGGGGAAGTCCAATTTTGGTCTCTCAACTTGTCTACTATCCAAATTTGGCCCCAAATTAAATCCTCATGCGACATGAAACATCGTCACTTTCAATTTTCCGTTAATTTTGGGGCAAAAATTGGACAATCTTTTTAATATTCAAGACTAAATCCACAACGTGAACTTTTTAAGGGACCAAATAACTTTTTAATCCAATCAACAGAACACACATTTATTTCTGTCAAACTAAAAGACAATGAAAGAAATGAAGCTCAAATTTTCAAGGTGAAGTTAAACTAAAGTCCTCCTTCGACATGAAGTTCCTACTTACCATGAACTGACGGGCATCAGGCCAAGCAGACCTGTTAAAGCGTTTGACAGCTATCCGCTTTTGATTTTCCAATTTTCCCTTATAAACCACATTTGGAGCTTTCTCCCCATGTTCGGAGACTATGTTTTCTACAGCGAACCCAGACGTAGCCATTCTTAGTTGATCAACTGAAAACTCACGGAATACTGGTATATCACTGATTTCACTTCTCTCCTCGTTTTCTGCAACCAATGTAAACATATCAAATAATAATTTCATAACCAAATAAAAATGTGAGCAAAAAGAGGGTCATTTGGACAAACCATCATTGTTAGCTTCATGAATGGGTCCATTTTGCTCCGAGATTAAACAACACGAGGTGAGCTTGGAACAGTGACAGCCCATCCCAATAAAGCAAATTAAATCCAAAAGGAAAATAAAATAGAACTTCCAAAATGCCAAGATCACGATTCCCTTGCTCAAAAGCTATGTATCAAACTTAACATATGTCCTATTCATCAAGAGGTAATACTTTTAATAGTCAAGATGTCCAAGCTGCCAATGCTGATTCAGTTCCTCAGTTAATTAATCTGAAATGAAAACAGAGTACTAACTCAGTTGCCTGCAAAACTATTATGTCTGCAATCAAAGGGGAATTTCTCACTAAAGCAAAGTTTGGTGAGTTGAGAGCAAAAGTACTTTGATAAGCAAACAGTAGCAATTATTATTCAATCTCTCTCAGCTGCTAAAAGAGAGCCAAAAAAGCAAGATTGTATACAATCAAGCAGCGATAAAGTTCATCGCAATTGACAGGCAAAAACTAATTCAGATTTCGAAAGTTACCTTTAATAAAGATTCAAATCTGGGTCAACTCTGAGGCACCAAATCAACATTTTCCGAATCCAAACCTTCCATATTAAGCTCAATTCGTCCACCAGAACTTCCTCCCTCCGCCGTTCCGACTCAGTAACTCACCTAATACAGATGGACAAACTCAGCAATCAAAATCAAAGTCAAAAACCATAAATCTAACATCACCTTATCCCCAATAAAACCATGAGAAACCCATTATCAAAGGAAACCCCATTTTCATCCACAAAAATCTGAACAAAACCCATATCGGGAAATTGGCAAATTTGAAGCAGCAAGAAAAATAAACCTTAAAGGGGTTTCTTGACCAAACTTGATTTGGTCAAAGCACAAAGTGGGAGTTGTAGATGCTATCCTTGTGTATGTATTTGTTTTTGTATATGCATGTGTAGTGTAGGTGTGGCTTGAATTAGAGTCTCAAAAGAGAGATCAGAGAGAGAAAAATGATTCGAGGGGTGGGGGGGCATATGTACAGGCAGGCAAGGCAAACAAAACATAAATGATAGATATAAAATAGATACAGATACACACAGATGTGTTTGTGTACTTGGTGTGTGCGTGTTTGTGTGTGTTTATTAATGTAGATCTATATTTAGGGTGAAGAGGTCTAGTATGTACTCGGATTGCGTTTCTTAATTTTTTTTTCCAATTTCCACCGACATTATTTGCATTATTGCTTTTTAGGTTTTCATTTTCTATTCTATATATTTGTGTATTTGTGATAAATTATTTTTTTTAATTAAATTTTCTAAGTATAATAGATACATATTATCGTGCATAACATTTAGTGATGGTGTATATATATATAATAATATCTAAAATAGAGAATTTCCAGTAAGAATAACTTTCTTTTGCATCATGTCATTCTATAATCAAGTGCATTATTAAAAAATTAGAGTTATTTATAATGAACAGTAAATTAAACTTTTATAATGAATAGTTACTGTTAAAAAAAAATTATACTCCCTTTATTTTATAATTGTTTTCACACTTTTTTTTGTCCGTCTCACGATTATTTTCACACTCTATAAATGCAAACTAATACTTTAATTTTATCTCACAATATTTGTATATTTACACAAAATATCACTACTTTTACATTCAATTCAACTAATTTTATTATTTTAATAATATAACTTTACTTGTCATCTTATTTTTCTTAAAAATTGTGCACTTATTTAAGGTAAAAATATCTACAAACTGAGAAAGTACTTATTAGGTAGAAAACAATCGTCTTGTTTAAAAATTCATTTGACTTATATATTGCACATTGTGCATATGTAAATTGGCTATTTGTAAGTATTAAATGGAGTGAGCACATTTTTTCAATTTCAGTAGCAAAATTTTTACTTCTCTTTTTATTTTATTTTTATGTAGTTTTCTTTCAAAAAGTATTTATGAATAATTATTTAATTTACATGGTGTTGTGATGAGTATAGTATTAATTTATTTTGGCTCGTGAATATAAGATCTTAATTTGTTTTGGGTGTTAAGCTGGGAAATGTGCATAGTGTGGAGAGATTTGTGGTGAAATGTAGATGTTCTTTTATTAAAGTTTTTATATTTTTAGTAGATTTCTTATGCACAATATTTTTTTTATTGAAATTTTTATATTTGAGTAGTTTCTTATACTGAATACATTATAATAAGTACAATTTAAATATTCTTTTTAGTAAAATTGATTCACTAAAATGCACAACATAGAATTGCATATTGCAAAGAAAATTTATTTGAATTAGGCTTAAAATTTAACTATACAATATTATAATAATAAGATAATAACTCAATAATAAGTTATTTGAGTTACAAATATTAATATTTTTCTTTATCGGTAAATGTTAGTTGTTAGTAGTCAGAAGTTATTTCATCAAATCTCCAAATACTCCAATAATATCTCCAAGTCAACATTATATCTCTCTCCTAATTCGTTCTCAGAGGGAATCGAACCCGAGTCACTCAAGTAAAGAGCCGGGTGGCCAGGTGATTTTCTTATTCATCACTTGGCACCTCATAACTCAGTTATTTTAAATAATATTCCATCTGTCCCAGAAGACATTGCGGTGTTTTTTAGGCACACAGTTTAAGGAAAAAGTATAAAAACTACATTTTTATGAATATTATATGTGTATTGTGAGAGTGGAGTTTAATAAATAGTTTCCATTTTTAAATATGTAATTTTTTTGTGGCACAGCTCAAAATAAAAGATATGCAGTATCTTTTGGAACGGAGGGAGCAGTAATATATTTTCAACAACAATAGCACACAACTTATCAACTTCGTTGAGTTTTTTACTCATTGGAAAATGACTTGGTGGCGAATAAAATGTGCAAGGAGATGGAACGCCCTATGATAATCAATAAAAGTGAATATGAATTTCTGCAGATTTTTTTGAATTTGATTGGAAAAACACGGAAGAAAAGAGGGAAAGACGTGTTAGTTATAGATTATGTTAAGATTGTATTAATTATTAGATAGTTTTATATGAAAATAGTTTATGATAAATTTATTGTAAAATTATTTTTAGATATCAAATATATAGTTAAATGTATTACAATATTCATTGAGAGTATTAAAAATTGTGATTAATAAAATTTATAATAATTATAACATGATATCATTGATTTAAATTTTTTATACACGTGATCACATGTTTGAGATTTTGATATTGATTTAGATAAGTTTAATAATCACTATTTTCATACAAAATTTACATATTAGATAAATGTTATGTTATGTTATTTTATGCTATTGAATTACCCTTCCAGAAATTAAGATCATGTTGAACTAGGGAATATTTGTGAACTAATAAAACACTTAACGTTGATTAAGTATTTAAATAAAAAAATTAAAGCACATTCGATATGAGTTTAATGTTTAAAATAAAAATTTTATATAAGACAGTTTCATATATAAAATGGATCATAATTAATTTAATCAGTCTAAAAGTCAGCTAAGTTGACGACTAGTTGTTACTCGATCATTGGCCAATCCGATTTATATTAAAACGTAAAAAAAATGTTTGGGATAGTCCGACTAGCTGGCACTCGGCCGTTGACGTCTAGGATAACGCCGAGAAAAATTCTTCAATACACTTAGCACTGTCGAGGTCGCCTTAGCGCTGCCTAGACGACCATTACTCTTTTTTTTTTTAAAGTTAAATATTAAAATAAAAATTAGAAAATAGAAATTAAATATCTAAATTATTAAAAAATAAAAATTTAATTGAACTATTTCATAATTTATTTATACTATGTATTTTGCTATTTTTGTATTTCATTTCCACGTGACCAACTTATATATTAATTTTTTTAGAATTTTTAAATATACATGTCGTGTAATAAAATTATCAAAAAAAAAAAAAAGAAGAATCAAATACAATTAATATATACTCCACATCAACACCCTTGCTAAAAATAATCAATTTTTTACTTTAAAATAATTTTATCATTGATTTGGGATTAAAAATGGACTCATGTTAAAAAAATTGAAGTAAATCTAATAAAAAATTCATTTTAATATTAAATTTATTTTGTTCAAAACTTATAAGACGATTTATTATTTAAACACTTGCATACTATGTTGACACCTCACTAGATCAAATATAATGGTGATTTGTCTCCTCCGACTAACGTTTAACCATGTTTATTGAGTAGTACTAAAACATAACCAAAACAATACCAGCAAGTCTATTAAACATCACCAGGTGCATTATCCAATTCAAATATTTTTTTTCAACAATATCAATTATTTTGTTGAAAATGCAGTTTTTGTTCATTAAAAAGTAATAATGTTAAAAAAATTAGATTAAACAATTAATATTATTAAAAAAAAAATTGAATTATATGGTGTATTAATTATTAATTGACAGATGCATTTGTCAAGCGATATTGTTATCCTTAATTAATGGTAGGTGAACAAGCTGTATTAATTTAAACATAATTAAAAGCAATGTTATTATCCTTAATTAATTGTAGGTGGAAGTATTAACTAAAACTTATATAGCGACAACCAAATGTCAACAATAGAATCCTCAGTAAAATTCTTTCCAAATGTGGACATTACCTTAAACTCCAATCATTTTCTAATCCTCATTTAAAACATTAATCATTAATGTTCTTCTTTGAAGAAAAAAAAAATCTTATGTGAAAGAACTCACGATGATAAAATATTATATAAACTATTTTTATGATAAATAGTTATTGTGTGAAAGTGGTTTATATTATGAACCACTTTTTAACAAGACAAAAAAATAAATTCATAAATATAAACCTTGTATCACAAAGTAGTTTATATCATGAAACTGATTTATATAATATTTTGCCTTTCATGGTATAAACCACTTTGTGATACAATATTTATATTTATAAATTTACTTTTTTACTTTGTTAAAAAATAGTTTATATCATAAACCACTTACGAAAGGACTCATGAAAATAGTTTAAGTGCTTGTTTTAGTACGTGTTTGCAAACTCTATTTTTATTGTTGGAAGTGCTTGTTTTAAAGCTGGTGTGACCTAACTTTTGAAATGTAGAAGTACTTCTAGCTATAAACTAGAGATTGAAAACATACATTTAGAACTCTTAAAACAGCTTCTAAAACTACTTTTTTAGATGTTCTCTCTCTCAACTTTTGAAAAAAAGCTATTTCAGAAGTAATTTTGTAGAGTTTCAAACTCTAAGTCTCCAAATAAGTGAGTTCATATCCCACTTTTTTTTTCTTTTCTCTCTTTTGCTTTGGTCTAATTTTGTGTCGAACATTATTAAAATAAATTAATAATTTATAATTTTAAATTATACTAATATTAAAAATGGTTTTTTAGGCTTGCATAATACGCGAAAGAGAAGCTCAATATGTAAAAAATATCGTATGTTTGACACAAATGAACAATATATAATTTGAAGTTTAATTATACATAAAAACGTTTGTTCATTACAAGTGAATACTACCATTTTAATTTAAGTGATTTATATATTGGTTAAAAAAATTACTATATTTATAAATTGGTTCACAATATTTGCACAGAAGTATATTTTTTCTTCTGCCCAAAAACACATTTTTTTCTGTACAAAATTAATTTGTAATTAATATCAAATTTATGAATTATTTTGTAATTTTCTCTTTTTAATTTCCTTCCATTCAATCTCTTTAATTAGTACTTCGTCTTGATGGTATGCCACTTTTTTTTTCCACTATACAAATCAGTGCTTCACTTACCCTATTATCACTAGGCCACCAGGCTCCTCACTTGAGTGGGTGGCCTGAGTTCGATTTCCTTTTAAAACGAATTAAGGGAAATAGGGAATGGAATTAAAAAAAAATCCTATTAATATATTTTGACATAAACAACAAAACTAATATAGATTTTCCAACAATATTTTTACACTTAATTTTTGCCTCTAAAATTTATATTTAAGTTCACAAATATTTGAACTAATAAAAAATCAATTTAAGGGGTTAAGTTTGACTGCCTGTTAGCCTTGTACTCGAAATACAACTGGATTAGACCGTATTTTATAAACTCGATGAAATTTGGGTGATTTACAAATTGGTTTAAAAATGTTATTATATTTACGAATTGGTTCATAATATTTACATAAAAATATATATTTTTTCTACACAAAGGTTTTTTTTTTTTTTACATAGATCCAATTTGTAATTAATATCAATTTTATGAACCAGATTATAATTTTCCCATAAAATTTTGAATAGATCAAAGACTCCAAATACTATTTGATTAAACTGTATTTTTATACGTTCAATTAAGATATAATTCATCGGATCCAACCAAAAAATCACTTGGTCAGATGGTTGTCCGGGCAACCCAAGTTGCTAATTCTACTTCCGATGTGTCTTTTTATTTTACAAAATGGGTTGGAATACATTTGATTAGTTAGATTTTTATTTTGAGATCGGTTATTTAGACTCCAACATTTGAAAAATGGGTAAGTCTTCTGTGAACTCGAATTTACATAAATTTATATTACTATTATATATAATTACTATTACTGTTACAAAATATATTTAATTTTTTAACAGTGATGGTAAAATATATATAATATTGATAATGTATACACATGACAGTGATAATTGATAAACTCAATATCATGATGAACTCATGTTCATACATATTTTTATGTACATCTCATTAAATTCTTTTTAAAATATAAATTTCTTTTCATTCACTAGTTCATTAAATTTAGTAAAAACACTCATCTCCAATAAAATCTCATACCTTTAAGGTTACAATATCGATTATGAGTGCAAAAAATTATCCGCTGAAGAATGATACCATATGCTCGTTCATAATCTGCCTTCATTTGCTTTTTTTTTTTTTTTCAAATATTTATGTATTTTGGGTGAACAAAATATGATTTAATTTTGTAGTGATTAGTACACATACCATGAAAGTCCATAATATATCCTCATGTGTTTGTAGAATTTGTGCATCCACACTCTGAAAAACAACACAAAACGTAAAAAATCGTTGAGTTTGTCATAAAAAATTACCCTCATCTTTTAAATATTGGCCATATATTTAGAAATATATAAATTTTTTGAAAAAATATTTTCATACAGTTGACATAGTATGAGAAGACCTAATTTTCAAAAAATATTACCGAAAGTTTTATTAATGTTCGGCCAAAATTTAAAAAATATGTCTAAGTGTTTTCGAACAGTATTTCCATATAGTTAACTTTAGAATTTATGTTTTGAAAATTTATAAAAATTTCGATATTATTTTTTCGAACAACTAGAGTCAAAAATGTGAATTTAGGATTTTTTTTAAAAAAATTGGCGCGAACACAACATATAAATAACAAACATTATTCCATAAATTACAAACATATTCATAAAATCATCACAAATAAACAACAAAATATTATAAATAACCATTTAAAACTAAACCTAGTTCTTTAACTAGTGAAAATTTTAGTGGAAGGAGGGAATGACAACGATCAACGATTGTATTAGAAATGTGACCTACCAAACGAGTAGAATGTGTGTGAGAGAAAGAAATTGTCGATTGTTGTTTTCAAATTACGAATTTCAACTCCGTGTTCGGACAGAATTGTGGGGTGGATGCATCACATTTCTTTGTCATTAGGCGCATGTTTGTCATTTTACGTCCTATTACAATTAATATTTTGTCAGAGGGGGTGTACTATAAACATTTGTATGTGCAGATAATCTGGGCCAAAGAATTTAAAGAGAGTTGCATTCTAATTGGGCTCGCGTTTGTGGGCTATTTTTATTCCTAAGCCTCAAGGCCCGGCCCACTCACCAATATATATTTTCTCATAAAACATTGCTTCCAAAAGTCCGGCAATTTCCGCCCTCATCGTCCGTTTCCCATTTTCCTCCTGCAAGAAGGTGGTTCCTTCCTCTCCTCACATTACATTACATGTAAATATAACGATTTTTCTATGAATGATGGATGTAATTTGTTTAATTGTATGTGTTTTGAAGCAATGACATTGCACTTGTGGTGCTCGATGAAATGCCTCACTGAACGTATATGTATAATTTTTGTCATTGTTTTAGTTGTGTGATAATCTGATGCAGATGAGGTACTTGAAGCCATTGAAACTGTACCGTGAATTATTGAAATCAAAGGGAGATCGGTTACTTGGCTTGGATGTTGGTGATAAGTACGTGGGCCTCTCTGTTTCTGATGCTTCCAACAAAATCGCGTCGCCGTTAAGGTCAATCTTGGCTTCTTTTATCTGTATCTTCAATGAAGATATTGAGAATATTGTTGTCTTGATTGCAGTGTCCTCGTTCGTAGTAAAACAAATATCAACCTGATATCCAGTGATTTCCAGAATTTGGTGAGTATTTAACAAATTCTTTTTTCCTTTTGTGATGCATTACCGAGTTTCTCTATTGCTTTACTGCTGCTCATTACGAGCTTGGTGAGACTGAATAATTGTGCTGCTCTTTCTTGTAAAACTAGGATGTTAGTAGCTTATCTTGAGCAAAGATGGAATTTTTGCTGCTGCAATGAAAATCTTGGTTGTAAATGTGACCATAGTGTAACGAATCAAATGCAATCCGAATCAGCAGTTGCATAAGCAGTAGTTTGATGAATAAAAATGTAGTCACTGCAGATTGAATCGATTGCAGTTGCAGAAGGAAACACACTCCTGTTCCTTTGGCCTGATGGGACTCTTTGGGTCTACATATAGTGGAATTGCTTTTGTTTGTAATATGTACTGTGACAAAAATGTTGCAGCTTGAGGAAATTAATGTGCACTTTTTCTGATCTTCGTTGGTCTGCTATGATCTTGCTTTGTTATTGAGGTCATGAGTTACGCGTGTTATCGGCATTGTACTTGTTTACTTTCCAAAAAGTTAGTGACCATACTGAAACTAATTATTACGCGATAATACTCTGTGAACTGTATATATATTGTGTCATCTTCATGTTATTATTTGTTTTATTCTATGTACATTTTCATTGTTGACATCGATGATTGCTTTTGGAACTTCTTATCCTGAAATGTTCGGTGTTCCTACTTTTCCCGTTTCTGGCTAACACAATTCATATAGTGGCTTGAATCATATTATTCTTGCTGATTATTTGTGTTCTCATGCAGATCTCTGCACTTTCTTTGTCAGGCTTAGTCGTTGGCTATCCTTTCGATAGACATCAGAGCAGCCCAAATGTTTGTTACTATCTCATGCACATCATGCTTATCTGTTAATAATACTCACTTCCTATATCATTGTATCCTGAAGTTCAAACATTGTGCACTTTTGTAGGCAATGCATGTAAAGCTTTTTATTGATGACCTCAGTAAAACAGGAAAGTTTAAAGATTTGAAGTACACCTACTGGGATGAATGCTTCACATCAAAGGTCAAGGCTTCACGTTTATTTTGAATAAGATATGTATAAACCTTACCCATAAAAATAACCAGTTTTCCTTAGTTCTGACCATAATTTAGGCATTATATCCGGCTACACTTTCTTTTCTTATGAGAAACACATTTGACGTCTGTTTGTTATTCTTCTGGTGTTGACAATCTTTGATGCAGTATTTTCTTTCATGATTTATAAAAAGGCATTGTAAAGGTTTCATTTGTATCTGGTGAAGATCCTAATTAAAACATTTAATTGGTTTTCCAGAGTGTCGAATTTCTCTTGAAGCCTTTGGCATTGCATCCTGTACAGCAAAAAACAGTTTCAGACAAATTTGCTGCTGTCGGGATCCTTCAGGTATCAATGCAGTGTTCTTTAGTTGTGGTAAAATTACACAATCTTACACATTATTTATTCGTAATGCATAAACATAATATTCGATATGTACATCAGAGTAAGTTAATCAGTTATCCTTGTAATTATTTCTTCAAAATTAAAAGGAACCGAGTCCACAATTTGGTTAGTAGAAGCTTGATGTAGTGTTTAAGGCCAAGTAAGAATATAACTTCTATTTATCTTCAAGAACAAATGGAAAGAGAGAATCCTTATTTAGGATTTTTTTATCGTTGTGTATTATGTTAAAGAGACACTCTTTGCAACATGGGACGTTATTTGAAAGAATAGTTATATTGTGTTAGTGGGTAGGTGGAATAAGATTGTATTGGATTTTGATTCGTTCTATAATTCGTCTCACATTGGACGTACCACGCAAGACTTTGTCCATGTAGAAATATTATTCTGCTTACTGGATTATTTTGGCCTTTGGTAGGGGTACCTGGATTTTGCTAACAGAAATGAAGATCAAAATCAATAATGCAGTCGACAAGGTTGGCTACAGAATCTGCTGTCCTGAAAACTAGTTGTAAACACTAGCATTAAAGCTGCTCTAACATAGAGAAAATGTGGCTTCTCCCAAAATCAATGTCAATCTTGCATAGCAAATTCTAACTCTAGCAAAGATGAGTAATGCATATATATGCTTGTATATGACTATATGTATTGTTAGTGCAGTTGAGCAATATGCTTTTTCACTTTTACTAGATAAAGAAAGTGGAGTCCGTACGAGCCTAGATTGAGAAGAAAAATGTTTTTAGTTCCGATTAATTGTAAACATATAGGGTGATTTACATATAGGTTCAAAAAAGTCACTATATTTACAAATATGTTTACAATATTTGCACAGAAGCACATTTTTTTTCTGCACAAAACCTATTTGTAAATATAGTGACTTTTTTAAACCTATATGTAAATCACCAAAACATATACTCTCTCCGTCTCGGATCTATCTTTATACTTTGCTTTATTTTTTTGATCGCTATACTTGTTTTGTTTTTTAATCAACTAAAATAGTTATTATACTTTTTAGTGCCTAGTTATAAACTGCATAGAAGCATATTTTTATTTGCATAGAATCAATTTATAATTAGTGTCAATTTTTTGAATAATTTTGTAATTTTTTCTGAATGTAAATAGTACTTCCTCCATCCCACAGGAACTTGCGAACTTTCTTTTTGTGATGTCCCACAAGAATATGCAGTCATAAAAAAAGGAAATACTTTAATAAACTCCACACTTACAATATTTACATATTTACACAAAGTATCATTATTTTTTTTCTTTTTCGCCCACATTACACCAAATTACCTTTTAAAATACTATTTTTTAAAATTTTCAATAAAGATGTGTGTCCATATTCTGGACGTTCAGAATCTTAAATTGAAATGCTACATCCACTGATGAATTGGAGGCACAAGCGCTAGTGGTGCAAGTTCTAGCTCTTTTTATGTTTACGTTTCATACCCAGTGCCTCTCTTAGTTCAGTCTTCGACGGACTCTCAAGTTTCTAATTCTTATTGGTATTCAAGCGCGAAAGAGACATCTAATAAGCCAACTGAGATGTAACATTTCCATGCACCGAATTAATTCAAACCCTAGAATAACATTAAATGCAAAACTTAAATTATCTTATATTTGACAGAAGAGTATATTAGACATTTGACTATAATAAAAATAAAAATATCAGTTAAATTTTATTATGAACATCCAGAATATGGACAAATAGTGTCACTCTTTAACTTTAGTCTATTTTATTTTTTTAATACTCCCTCCATTTCGGGTCTTTTTTTCAAAAGATCTGGGCATACAGATTAAGAAAAAAGTAGAGTATGTGAGTGTGAAGTAAATTAATAAATATAAAAAATTTAATTTATTTATTTTTGTGAGTGTAAATTATTTTCTTTCTAATGTAGAAAAAAATTAAGACGTTTCAAAATTGAAAAAAAAAAAGAGTTAAAATGGAGGAAGTATGTATTTTCCCATCAAATTTTTATGGAATACAGGAATAGAGATGATGATATTTGAAATTTAAATGTCTTTGACTGAGATACTTTATTGACTGTCTGTCGAGCTTCTTTGACCTTCCAAAAGGGAAACTATTTCGTCACATTAAATTCACCGTCCAACTACAACAGGAAATCTCGACAGATGATAGAGAACGTTGATTCCTTGCCTAAAAATTGTGACAGAATGTGAATAGTGTTGGACATAATATTAAATATTTTTTATTAATTATTAATCTCTAATTCTATTAGAGTTATGTTCACTTTTTATTATCCGTACATTAACAAAAAATATACACATTTTTTAATAAAAATTACTCCTTCCGTTCCATTATAAGTTGCTCATTTTGTCATTTTCGTTCGTCCCACTATATATTGCTCTTTTTTTTTTTGAAATTATTATTCACTTCTTTATTATTATTTTTAATATTTTTTACATTATACTCCTTCCGTCCACGATAAATAGTCCACGTTGTCTTAAATGGTCGTCCACAATAAATGATCTTCTTACTTAAAATGGAAAACTTATGATCATTATTTTCATTTTTTTATACACATACTCACTTTTACACATCACATCAAGTATTTTTTTAATAATTAAATATTTTTTTATACTAATACACTCACTTTTACACATCAACATCTACTTTTCTTAATAACCGTGCACAGCAAGGGTAGTCCAATTTTCATGTGTTGATAGGCGAACTAAAGTAAACTACTGTTAAAGGATTACAAGAATAAATGACCGAGGTTGAAGAGCTAGCCAACATGGAGTAGCTCGCCAGGAGTTGGCCAACATGGAGGCTGAGAAGCTAGCCAACATGGAGGAGCTCGTCAGGAGTTGGCCAACATGGAGGCTGAGAAGCTAGCCAACATGGAGAAACTCGCCAACATGGAGAAGCTCGCCAACATGGAGAAGCTAGCCAATATTGATGAGCTCGTCAGGAGTTGGCCAACATGGAGGCTGAGAAGCTAGCCAACATGGAGGAGCTCGGCAACATGGAGGCTGAGAAGCTAGCCAACATGGAGGAGCTGGCCAGCATGAAATGACCAAGGTTGAGAAGGTCGCCAACCTGCTTAGAAGATGCGTCACCAGCTTAGCATGAAATAACCAAGGTTAAGAAGGTCGCCAACCAAGGCTAAGAAGGTCACCAACCTGCTTAGAAATACGTCACCAGCTTTGACCGGAGTCAACATAGAGAAGCTCGCCTAGATACTTGGAAATGAAGGAAGCTCGCCCGTATCCAAGAAGACCAAGCTGAAGTCCGTCTTCACATTGCTCCAAAATAACTCAAGACAACGAAGCTAGCAAGGAAGCTCGCCTAGGTCCAAGACATATACATCGGTTGTATAAGAAGCAAGTATAGATGTAGTAGAACGAAGCAATGTAAAGGTAGTATAAGCAGTGAGTGATGACAAGTGTCAAGGACACTTGTTAGCATCTAAAGTCAAGTAGGCTCACAAGGTGCCACCTCACCACATACATACCTATAAATAGGTCTCCACCTTGTATTTTCTCTCTCTAAGTTCATTATCCCAAATACACATTCTCTCTCTAACTCTCACTACTTTCTCTCTCTAAACACAAATCAAGAACATAATTTTTTAGTTTATTGTTTGGTGGATTTCCAAGTAATTAACAGCCATCAACCAACATATTAACAAAATCCATCAACATCATGGACTGAGGGAGTATCTTTTACTTTTTCACTTTTCTCCATCACATCACTTATACTTTTTCACTTTTTTCATCACATCACTTATACTTTTCCACTTTTACCTTAATTCGTGCGCCCAAAAGCAACGAGCAACTTATAAGGAGACGGAGGGAGTATTATTTTATTATTAAATTCACAAATTATTATTTTATTTATAAAGTGGACTTAATAATACACTTAGGAGACATTTGGTTTCCTAGATAGGATAAATAGAGTACGATAGAATTTCAATATATTGTATTGATTGTAATTCTAATTTTAAAATAGTATGTGTTTGATATTTATAATTTTTTTCTTAAAATTAATCTTAATTTGTATTTGGATTTAACGATAAATAGTATAAAAATACTAAATTTTCAATCTTACCATTTTTCAATTAACATCATTACATCCATAGTTTTTTTAGAAAATTGAAGGTTATGTTTGTCAATTTCATTTTGTGAAATTGAGGATAAATTAATAAATTAAAACTTGAGACTAAATAATCCGATGTAGTAGAATCTATCCGTCGAAAATTTGCATAGTCAGAGTGAATAGATAATTTTATATTTTAACCCAAGCATACTTTTATAATACTATTATTATATCTATTTTTTTTTTTAAATTTTGTACATAACACTAGATATATTTTTATAGATATGAGATTTTTTTTTAAATTTAGAAAAGACAGTCTAACCAGATAGCTATTTTTAGAACAGGAATTACATTCGGCAAATAAAGCAGTGTAATTTTGAATTTTTTAAGGCTCCAACCACATAGTTTAATTAAGGGTGACTTACATATTGGTTCAAAAAAGTGACTATATTTACAAATTGGTTTACAATATCTGCACAGAAGTGTAATTTTTTCTTGCACATAAGTATTTTTTTTCTGCACAGAACCAATTTGTAATTTTTGTCAATTTTGTGAACTACTCCCTCCGTCCCGGAACTACTTTCATAGTAGTCCCGGGCACGCGAACCAAGGAAAAGTAAATATGTGAGTGTAAAGTTAAATAATAAAATAAGAAAAAGTGTATTTTGTTGACTTTTATGAGAGAAAAAAGTTTCCTTTTTAGGTGTGTGAAAGAAGAATTGGGACGTCCAAATAAGGAAAGTGTGAAAGTAGTTTTGGGACGAAGGGAGTATTTTGTAATTTTTCCTTTAATTAATTTTGCATTTCCTGTTAGAAATGTATTTAATTTAATTATATTAAAATATTTTCAAATTTAAAAGTATTTCATATAGACAAAATTATAATTATAACCCGTTTAGCCATTTTAAGCCTATCTTACTTGTCCTTATGATATCCGGTTAAGATAAATATATCTTTATTATAGACAGTCTAATTTGCGAAAATCTTATAGAAAATTGGTGCACTTGTTGAATTGAAATTGTTTATAATAAAAAGTATATACTGATTACACTGAAAAATGTGGAATGATTATATTGGAATATTTATACTATTATCGATTTTCAGTGTAAACTTTTTAATATAATTGGTCTATATTTTTCATTGTAATCAAATCCTACTTTTCAGTTTAAATATTTCTAATTGTTGAATGAGTGCACCGTGCACCAGATGCACATAAAACTTGCTCTAATAATAATTAATTAAATGACACCGTAATTTACTTTAAATAACACAAATCTAAAAATTCATGGGTCATAGGCAGATCCAGATCAATTCACGGATTCTAAATGGATCAAGTCAAATAAAATTTTAAAAAATAATTTGTATGTTAGACTTTTTTGAGGATTTTTGTTTTCTAGTTGTGTTATTATATGAGTATATTGTAATTATTGAAAGATAAAATATGTGTTATTTATTTTTAAAAAAATATTTTTTTGTATCTGTATAGTAACTATAAGGATAAACATGTGCTTGTCAATTTATTCTTCATCTTTTTTATTGTTTTATGTTGATACTATATGGTTTATATAGTAACACATTTTTTAATATTTTATATGTATTATTATAATAACAATAATTTTTTTAAGGACAAACAAATATGTGTATATATAATAACACACATTTATATGTAATTTTTTTTATCAGTAAATGTTAGTGGTTAGTAGTTAGAAGTTAGTTCACCAAGTCTCCTTACACTCATATCTCCAAGCCAACCTTATATCTCCCTCCTATTCGTTCCCAAAGGGAATCGAACCTGGGTCACTCATTCAAGTGAGGAGCCCGATGGCAGGTGAGCTAACTCACCTGGTTACTTTTGATACAATTTAAAAAAAATCCTCAAGGTCGCTCGACGACCAATGACAAGGCAAAAGTCGTCAGAGAGACGACATCTTAAGGTTGACCTCGTGGGCGCTAGAGATATTACATGGGATGACCCTGACCCTGTAGGACCAATCATATAGGGCTGCAGACCTAAATGGTCTTAGACCTTAACGTTCATTCTTAGCAGACCATTAATAGTCGATGTCTAACCTTAACCCTAGTGGTTCACGAGTTAAATGAGCCACTAACGGGCCCATGATAAATAAATTTAAAAAATTAAATTCTAATATAAAAAAGTCATAATGATAATATGTGTTGGTAGAATTTGTTAATGGAAAATTAATGACTGTTTATATGCTTAAATCTACCAAACAATAACAAAGATTTAATAATCTTGTTCTTGAGGATTGAATATAGAGAAAGAAAGTGGAGAGCTTTAGTGAGAGAAAATATGTGTGTATTATGAAACTTCGAGAGAGAAAGATACAATGGAGACATATTTATAGGTTTGCATGTGTGAGGTGGCACCTTGTGAGCCTTCTTGGCTTTAGGTGTTGACAAGTGTCCTTGACACTTGTCTTTGCTCACTACTCATGCTACCTTTACAAAGCTTTGTCCTACCCCATGTCTACCCACTATTTATACACTTGATATCCATGTTCTAGACCTAGGCGAGCTTCCAGGCGAACTTCATTGCCTTGGGAGTAATGTAGATGTGGACTCTTGCTTGGTCTTCGTGGATAGGGGCGAGCTTCCCACGGGCGAGCTTCCCTTCGAGAGGGGAAGCTCGCCATCGAGCTTCTCTCCCTCAGGCATAGTTGGTTACTGGACTTAGGTCATTAGGAGTCTGGGCGACCTTCTTTTTAGTCTGGGTGACCTTCCTCTTCTTCTTCTTCGGTGACCTTCCACACGTTGACTATAGTCAAAGTTTGATGACGTAGCTTCTGGGCAGATTGGCGACCTTCTCAACCTTGTTTAATTAATCTCATAATTATCTTGTGGTAGTTCGCCTATCAACAATATGATACTATTTAAATATTAATGTTTATAAATTCATGAAATATCAAAATAAAGTTCACAAAGTTGAAACAGCAACAACTAATTAAAAATTTAATAAATGTCTCCAAATTTGACTTCTAATTTTAAATTCTAATTTTCTGTAATTTATGTTCCTATTTCATAAGTTAATTAATTCTAATTAATAATTAAGCTAATAATTATTAATAGAGTAAGTTTATAATTAATAAGTCTGTTCAAATGTTCCTATTTAACTAAGTATATTAATATTACAATTTTCTAATTTAAAATAAAATAAAGCTAATAATAATAAATAAATAAAATATGCGGGCTAATGGGATAGCCCGCGAAATCGGTGGGCCAATCCAATTAGCCCGCGCACTAACCGACATGAGGTTAAAAAGCCTAAATTTTAAATGGACCATTATATGCTCGGCTATAATCTTGTAAATTTCAGGGTTAAACGGTTCGGTCCGTCAATTTGTGACCCGTTTAACATTTCTAATGGACGCATTAGCATGAAAACTAGATCACACCTAAATAAGCCGACCTAGGTGCCAAAAAATAATAATAAATTCCGAGGAGACACACTCATATGAAACGCACCATATTAAACATTCACGGGTCCTTAACCGGGTTGTGTCGGATTTCTTTTTTCTTTTTTTAAATTGCAACTATAATTCCAGATTTTTTCGCTCCCAGGTATATTACAATTTGGGCAAATGCATGTTACTAATAAGCAAAATGTGTGTTACAATCAGATTAAATGCTGTTTTCTTTACATATATTCATTTGTTTTTGTAAAAATAACATTTTTTCATACATTCCAATAAAAAATGTGTGTTACTATAAAAAATATAATATTTTTTCATAAATATTTATAAGTAAACAATATATTTTCTTATAGTAACACACACTTTGCTTTTGTATTATATGAAAATTTATTTATTATATAAAAATAATGAATATATATAAAAATAACAACATTTCATAAGATTGTAACACACATTTGCTCTAATAGTAACAAACATTTGCTCCCCAGTTTGTGTTGCTATATGGACAAATGTGTGTTACAATATGAGCAAATATGTGTTACTGTAAGAGAAAATGTACTTTTATAAGAATAAATATGTGTTTTTTAATTTAATCATCATTCCTTTAAATCTAGGTATATTGATTCATATATTAACATATTTTTTTACTATTTTATATGTGTTATTATATAAGAAATAATTATTTCTATACAAATAAAAAAATATTTATGAAAAATCAATATGCTCTTTTATAGTAACACACATGATTTCTCTTATATTATGTTAAAAATTATTTATTCTATAAAAACAAATGATTATATGTAAAATAATAATATTTTATAAGATTGTAACACACATTTGCTCTAATAGTAACACATATTTACTCCCCAATTTGTGTTACTATATGGGCAAACATGTGTTACTGTAGGATAAAATGTATAAGAACAAATATGTTTTTTTTTTTTAAAATTTAATCATCATCCCTTAAAGCTAGATATATTGATTCATGTAATAGCACACTTTTTACTATTTTATACATGTGTTATTATAAAATAAAATAAGTATTTACATACAAATAAATATATACTTATGATAAGGTGATGTTTTTTCTTATAATAATACACATTTTGCTCTTACATTGTATGAAAAAAAAAGTTATTTCTACAAAAACAAGTGATATATATGTAAAAAATAATATTTGGTCTGATTGTAACACACATTTTGCCTTAAAGTAACATGCATTTGCCTGAAAAGTAACATACCTGGGAGCGAGAAATCATAAAATTGTGCTTGATCAGCGAGAATTTGAGAAAATTATCAGAATTCGACCCGACCCGACCATAGATCCATGAATTTTTTATATATATGATATATTTCACATCGTGAACGTTTCATATAAATTTTTGTCAAACTTGAGATCGCATATAAATAAGATGACCACAGTGGATCAAGCCACAAAGTATTGTCCTTCATAAAGACCACTCATAAGTGCATAGTATATATACTTGGTCGCATTTAGATAAGCTGACCAAAATGCACTCGGTCACCTAAAGATATGACCTAATGTAAAGTGCCTCGATGAGTTTAACTTGAAAGGTTTGAAAATCTCGATGAGCAGTTTAGACACCTCCCCATTATCATCTGATTTGACAGAGGTTTGAAATCATACATGTGCAGTTTAGACACCTCCTCGGTGATGTGCTTTTATGGCATGATTTTATGTCGTCTGCGTGATACATCTTAATGGCATAATCTTCTCCCTTAGTATGGGCAAGGATGAAAATATCGATATCGACGGAAATATCGGTATCCTGAATTTATGGATATATCGGTGGAAATATCGATATCGAATATCGATATCGGTAAAAAATAGAAAATTCACGGAAATTTCATTAAAATGATGTAAATTTAACATGAAATTTTAGACAATATTATTACTAGTCTTAATACATTAATTGAACTTAAAATCTCAATAAAATGAGAATCTTACAACAAACATATCAAAAAAACATACGTAAGACATATACAACGATACAACAATTGTTCATAATTATTAAATATTACACAACTAATACCAAAATGATGTCCTATGAGCCTCAAATGTAAAAGAAGAAAGACCATCTTGATCTAAGCAATAATGGTACCAAGTCATCAAATTAGAGAAATTCTTGAAGCAAATGACCCGAGAATTGAGAATTAAAAAAAAAATCCCGAAATTTTTCGAAATTTTGACCGATAAATTACCGAAATTTCCACGATATTTCTCGATAATCTGCACATTTTGAATTACCCTGGACCGATATCGAAATTTCGCCAAAATTTCCCGAAATTTTACCGAAATTTGACCGAAATTTTGGAAAAATAATCGTTCAAGTGAATTTCCATATCGGTACCCTCAAATTTCCGAAATTTCGCGAAATTTCAATCCTTTAGTATGGGATACGCCTTAAATTATACTCCCTCCGTCCACGATAAATGGTCCATGTTGTCTTAAATGGTCGTCCACAATAAATGGTCTACTTACCTAAAATGGAAAACTTACAATCATTATTTTCATTCTTTATACACATATACTCACTTTTACACATCACATCAAGTACTTTTTTAATAATTAAATATTTTTTTATACTAATACACTTACTTTTACACATCAACATCAATTCTTCTTAATAACCGTGAATTACCAAGGTAGTCCAATTTTTGTGGACGAAGGGAGTATAATTTTCTATCGTCTCAGTGATACACCTTAATGTCATGATTTTTTATCTTCTCAGGCGATGCACCTTAAATAATATATTTTTATGCCGTCTCGATAATGCCCCGCCCGCAATGACATGATATTTTATCTTTAATTTGCAGCTAATTTGTCTTAAATGACATAATTTTTACTGTCTCGGTGATACGCCCTAGTGACATGATTTTTTTTACCTTCACAGGTTATGCACCTTATAAAATAGCATGATTTTCTATCATCTTGGCGATGCACTTTAATAGTATATTTTTTTGCCTTCACAAGCGATGCACGTTAAACGATATGATTTATGCTTTCTTGGAGATGCACCTTAATGGCATGATCTTCCGCCCTCTCGGTAATGTAATTTGGAGGGCATAATTTTCTATCATCTCGGTGATGCGCCATAATGAGACGATCTTCCACCTTCACTGCAATGCACCTTTAATGGCATGATCTTCCATCTTCTTGCCAATGCGTTTTGGAGGGCTTGATTTTCCGTTATCTCGGTGATGCGTCTAAATGTTAGTAGCTTAGTTTCTTGAAAAGTTTATTATTATTTTTTAGTTCGTCCAATAAAAGCTTGCATACTCCAAAATAGAATTGTTCTTCAAAATTTTTATCTCACATTCTCAACCCTGTACATTATACTTATCTCACTTTTTCTTAATCTCTATATCTAAAAAGTATCACAAGCTTTTGTGGAATAAATGCAATATAATTTTAATATGAATCCAATTTCATGTGTTGAATATAATTATGAAAAGTTTGCTTACTATGCATAGGAGAATGAATTTTTTAACTACGTAAAAAAAAATATTGCAACTAATAAAATAGTGTAACAATCACTCACATAATGAGTAACTATTAGCAAAATTATTTAGTACTTTGATAATATAAAAACTAGCAAACTTTGTAATAGAATCACCTAAATTCGTTAGTCAGCTGATGGTAGTATATAAGTTTAGAAAAGGATTTGACTAAGGGGAACCCTTAGTCAGAAGATTTAAAAGATCAGAATACTACAAGAAAAAAAGATCAGATGAGACCAGATCAAAAGATCAGAAGACCAATTGAGAAGAAAGTATGAAAACAGAAGTAATTCCATTCCTAAGCTATTCTATTATAGCAATTGAGCTTTTAAAGAGTTAGTTTTTATGATTTATTGATAATATAATTGCTACAAATAAATAAGTAAAAACTATTAAAAATTCTTAAAAAGTTTTCGAGCCAAATTTATTTATTAAAAAGGTTAGGTCAAACCTTTAATAAAAATCTATGATAGGTAATAAGTTAGAATTGTTTCAAAAAATTAAATATCAGGCCCAGATCATCCAATAAGAAGCCTATCTCAATTCGATCTATTTCCTCCTCTACTTCGAAGTACTTAAATTAATAGTAAACTCTAGTGAAATTTGTTCACCGTATACAACTAATATAATTACATTCATTTGATTATAGTTTATAAATTAATATCATAATATTTATCAACACAATTCGCAAAATGTTAGTAGCTTAGTTCCTTGAAAAGTTCATTTACTTTTTTTTTTAGTTTGTCCAATAAAAGCTTGCATACTCCAAAATAGAATTGTTCTTCAAATTTTTTATCTCACATTCTCTACCCTATACATTATACTTATCTCACTTTTTCGTAATCTCTATATCTAAAAAGTATCACAACCTTTAGTGGAATAAATGCAACATAATTTTAATATGAATCCAATTTCATGTGTTGAATACAATTATGAAAAGTTTGCTTACTATGCATACGAGAATGAATTTTTTAACTATGTAAAAAAAAAAATTGCAACTAAATAAAATAGTGTAACTATCACTCACACAATGAGTAACTATTAGCAAAATTATTTAGTACTCCGATGATATAAAAACTAGCAGACTTTGTAATTGAATCACCTAAATCCGTTAGTCAGCTGATGGTAGTAAATAATTTTAGAAAAGGATTTGATTAAGGGGGAACACTTAGTCAGAAGATTTAGAAGATCAGAATACTACAAGAAAGAAAGATCAGATAAGACCAGATCAGAAGACCAATTGAGAAGAAAGTATGAAGACTGAAGTATAAAATCAGATGACCTCGAGAAGTCAGTTGATATACTTCAGAAGACCAACACACTTGAGTGGACACCAATTGAGGATAGACTAGAAGACTAGCTGAAGTGATAGTCTATTGATATCACAAGTCTCAAGCAAAATAGTTGAGTCAGACCAGCCGAGGACAAATAATCAATAACGAAATTTGAGAAAGATAGACTGAAATTGAAAATCAATCAAAAAGCAATCAATCACCTAAAAGAAGAAAAAAAAACTAGTCTAGTTCAGTTAAGAATCAATCAATTATAAAACATATAAAATAGTAGTATTATGATAAAGTTCAATGATACAAGAAATGTATGCCCAAACAAGATTAAACTCTGCACAAAAATTCTAGCACTCACTCTATATTCAAGAAACATTCTATTCTTTTGTAAGATTTTATATAAGTCTTCATAGTTGAAATTGTATCATATCTTCACATTGAAAGTTGTGGTTAGTAAGATGAGAAACATTAGCTTACAAGTTATAACAAGTACTAGGCTTGATAAATTCAGTAGTGAATGAGAAAGTGGTAGTAAGAAGAGTTTTTCTAACTACATTTAGTTAAAAGAGAATGGATGTAGAATTGATCATCCGAATCATTATAAATCCTCTGTGCCTATTTATTTATTCGCTTTACTTATCAGTTGCATCTAAAATTTTTGAAAAAATTACAAAATGATTCACAAAATGGACACTAATTACAAATTATTTCCGTGCAAAAAAAAATGTCCAAGAAAAAATTACACTTCTGTACAAATATTATGAACCAATTTATAAATATAGTCACTTTTCTGAACCAATATGTAAATGCTCCAAAATTTTTGTCTAAAAGAATTTTTACTAAAACACTTTTTTTATTTGAAATTCACTACGCACTCAGCTAATCCAATCAGCCGATTTTGATAAAAATAGAAGACTAAAGGTCTTCTGATATGTTTTTAAAAGCAACTAGTTTTGAGAAAAAGTTTTAATCTATTCACCTCTCTTCTAGACATGTAAAGCACTTTACCAACAAAGTCAAGGAATCAACATTTGATGTATTTAGGTAGTGTTTGTCTACGTCTGGAGGTGGATGGAGCAAATCCAGTGAATTGGAAAAATTGTGTTCGATTTGGGTTGAGTGTAGTAGGAATTGATGAAGCTTTATGTGTCAAATTAATATTTTAGTGACGATGATGCATTATTTTATTATTGTTAGTTAGTGGAGTAATAATTGGATGATTATATTATTTGTAATATATAATAAATAAATTATATATACATAATATAATAATTTAAAAAAATAAATAAACATGTTAATAAATATTTTTAAATAATTTATATTGATAATACATAATGTAAAAATTATGTATATATATAATAAATAAATAATTTGATAATAAATTATGTGTATATATAATAAATAGGTAATATAGAAATTTTGTATATATATAAAATTAATTTATATTTTTTTATCAGTTGCCTAAATAAATCATCATATATTTGGTATGGAAGATGGAATTAAATAAAAATATATATTTGATATGGAAGAAAGAATTAAATGAAATAAGTAAGTCTCATGTGCACCTGGTGCACGGTGCACCCACTCATCATTTGATATTTATATACTTAAAAGTTAAGTTTGATTATACTGAAAAGTAAGAGTTGATTACACTAAAAAATTTACACTATTATTAATTTTCAGTATAAATTTTTCAGTGTAATCAACTCACTTTTTTTTTAATATAATTGGACTTGACTTTTCAGTATAAATAGTCTCAACTATTGAGTGAATGCTTCGTGCACATGAGACATTTCTTTGAAATATATATATATATATATATATATATATATATATAGATATATATAGGGAGGGAGGGAGAGAGAGAGAGAGAGGAGATAAATAAAATTGATGTGAATGATATTAATTTATGTGAAATAGGTGTCTAGATGCATAATAAAGATGAACATACATTTTGGATGAAACGAGATATGCACATTCAAAAAATAAATGGGATAGAGGTAAATCTACTCCCTATCTGAACGTGTCCATTCTAAAATAAACACCTTTTAAGTGAATGTTAAACAACAATAATAAGACCGTTGTAATATATGAGTGCCCCCATTTGCATTATGCAATAAGTGCATAAGGTTCAATCAAATCAACTAAGGTTCCATTTGAACGAATAGATTTGAAATCCGTGGATACGGATTTCACACAAAAATAATCACTCTTTCCAAGTAAGTTAGGTAAATTTACAAATAAATAGATTTGAATTTATGTTCAAAATGGAGGAATTCTAAATCTCATCAAAACCATGTAATTTGTGAAATCTCTTTTCTCTACCCTTCCATCTCTTTTTTCCTCTACTTTTTCCCTTCTCTTTACAATTTGTGATTTGAAATATATGTCTTTTACATATTTTTTTTAAAAAATTCATTCTTTTTCAAATCCATCAATTCAAATGGAGTTTAATCTATAACTATATAATAACAAAATCTTATTCCTTTTTTGGAAACTTTATTTATTAGGCAAATTTTTACTTACTAAATTTGTAAACATATATAATTAATTAATTATTATTAACAATTCATTGAATATAACATAAAGTAAAATTAATTAATAGAACACTAACTTTTCAACTTCTAAACATATATACATGATTATTTTATATTCAAAATATATTAATAGATTACACATAAATAAAAAGATCATTCATCTTCACCACTACTATTACATTCTAATTAATTTACTCCTAAATAGTGTTATTAATATTCTGAAATTCATCCAGTAACCACAATTATTAATATTATTTTCACACCTAAAAAAAGAAAACAACTCACATTCACAAAAGTCAATATCTCATCCTTTTAATAAACATGTAAGTTTACATATGAAAGTAATTTTACGGGTGCAGTATTATTTATAATTGTATAAATTATTTGTCTTATGTATAATTATTTCAAGAGTTATAGATATAAAAACTAGGTTTTCATTTTTAACATTATAATTTTTTATTGTTTTGATAAATTTAAGTTTCATTAATTATACTATATATATTTATCTTTGAATTTATATAATTTTTTAAATAAATCATATTTTATTTAAAATATTATTTGGTTTGAAAGTTATTTTTTATATTTTTAAATTATATAATTTATATTTAATATTATTTTTAAACTAACAAAATTATCCAAGACTTAAAAGATAAGATCAAATGTAAAATATAAATAAAGATCATTTTAAAACATATGTAATTATGTACCAAACATATTTTCAAAATATGTTTATAGATCACATCAATAATTTACCTGATGATGTAAATTTAGACCTAATTTTTTAAATTTATTTGTTATAATTTTTTTTTATCATAAACTCAATTGGTTGAAGTTCTCTTTTCTACCTTTAGGTGCAAGGTTCAACTCATTGCTCTTATGCTATTCTTTTTATTTTTTAATATTTTATAAATTAAATTATTACTCCTTACGTCCTACAATTAATTGCACACTTTTAATATAAAATGATATGAGACCTACACTTATTAATAAAAAATTATCACTTTTAATAAGTGATAATATTTTTGTTAGAGTGGCTATTACTTTGTATTAGGTTTTTATCACTTTTATTAAAACTTTATCAAATTTAAAAAATGATAACTTTTTATTAATAAGTGACAGATCTCATGTAATGAAGCAATCTCTTATAAGTTTTTTCCTTAACTTTATCCAATATTCATATTTTTACACAAAATATCATTACTTTTACACTAAATCCAACTAATTTTATTATTATAATATTATCATTTGACACATCATACTTACTCATTACACACTTTTCTTATAAGTTATGCATATTTTAGTGTGCGAACACCTCCAGGACGGAGTGAGTATTCGTAAGATATATATTTATCTATTTATGTATCTATTTGTATATATATATATATATATATATATATATATACTTATCTGATAATAAATTTTTTTGCCTAAAATATAAATTAATTTATGGCGGCAATTTTTTTTTTCAAATTTGTTAGAAAAAAGTTAAAAATTACTTTATTGATATTTTATTGGAATTAATTTGTAAAAATCTAAAAAGTCTTTAAATAAAAAATTTAAAAAGTTCTTTGAAAGCATAATGTCTTACTTTTCATTCTCTGTGTTAAAAATAAAAGCCTCGAGTCATTTTTCATTCGACTCATGCATAATTCTGACAGCTATGAACTTATTTGAATTATAGTTGATATTTCAATTTTTATTTTGTCTCTTCTAAATATATACAATAATTCTTGATGTGGTCGTATTATTCACCTTAAGTGAATGAAATAAAAGAAAGACATCTTTATGTAGAATTATTAGTAGAATGAGATGCAATTTACAAGTCTTTGTTACTGATGAATAGTAAATTGTGCAATATTTTTAAAACAAAAATATAATATATAGAAGGATTAATATTACTTGACATTACAATTTTTAAATTCATGTATAATACAAAATAATTAATTATATTAATATAAATAAAAAATTTATATAATAAACATTATAGATCGTGCATCGCACGGTGAAAAAACTAGTAGCCTTTAATAAAAATTACTTAATGTTGATTAATTAATACTTTCTGCAAATAAGTGAGACTACAATTTAAAATACGCATTAATTACAGATAAATTAGAGGCGCGTACAACAATAATTGGATTAAAGAAAAGAAGAATACAACAAATAATTGGATAAATATAATCGTATAGTTGAGAAATTAAAAAATGGGGTGATGAATTAATAATTTTCTAGCGAATCCACCGTACATAAACCCTGAACAAACAGATGGTCCATACCATGCCATGGAGCTTAATTTCATTTTTCAGAAAAGTTGAGGCTAGGAATCTGGTCAAACATTGATGCAGAAAAAAATAATAATTGAATATACTTTCCCTGGAAAAAAACACACGGTAATTAAGTAGTACTGATACAAGTTGTTTTGTTGTGATAAGGACATCTTGGTACTTAGGTGCACCCAACTGTACTCCAATGGGGTTTTAAAGTCTTGAGAGTCAGAATTCTTACAACAGCCCCACTGACTAAATCCCCACCCCTTTAAACCCTATGCCTATAATTGCTTCATTTATATCAAGGTGAGGGGAATAGTCCTTTTTTTTTTTTTCAAAAGCTTAAAAAGATTTTCTATTTCATCTCACTTTTGTCTTTACCCTCCCTCCTCTTTCCCAAAACCCATTCTCTCTCTTCTTCTCTATCTCCCCCACATTTTAAATCTAGGGTTTTTCATTAATTTCTCCCCCTTTTGATTTTTTTGATGTGCTTGGGGGCAGTGGAAGAAGCGCTGAAACTCTGAGTAGTTGGGTCGAAATGGGATCTCACATTTTTGACTAATAAGCTTTGATTTGTGTTCTTGGTAGCTCATTTGTGTTAGTTCAGTCCTTTTCTTTAGTTTTAGGTCTTTTGTAGGTCAGCATCTGGAAGAATTCTAGTTTCTTTTGTTTATTTACTGTTTTCTTGAAAAACCCATGCTAAACCCTTGTTAAAAATCCGATCTTTTTGTGTGCAAATAATGTGTTGTGGTGTAATTCCGTCTTTTCTTTGATCTGTTAGTTGTTTCTTGCAATTTTTCTTGCGGTTCAGTTTCAGATTTGTGGGGTTTTTTTAGTATAAAAGGTGTATTTTTGAAACATTAGTAGTTCAATTTTACATAGTAATTGTATGGATGGGAGGGAAGGAATGGCATTACAAGGGTCAGCTCCATATTACCTTCACAGAGGCGGAATTGGTGGCTCCGGCGGTGGTTCAGGGCCGAGCCATAATATCCACGGCGGCGGTGGCCATAATGTCCACGGCGGTGGTGGCTCTTCCTCTGCTCAGTCTGGTTTAATGCACAGCGCACCTACTTTCAAGAATCTTCCGAATCCCAGCATTTCGATGCAGCCCAATGTAGGGATGAGTGGTGGTGCCGCCAGTGGTCCGTCGTACCGGGTGGAGAATCCGTCACCGGATTTCACTCAAGGTCGAAGCATGGCCATTGTGTCGCACAGTGGTGAACAAGTGAAGAAAAAGAGGGGTAGACCTAGGAAGTATGGCCCTGATGGTGCAAACATGTCCTTGGGATTGTCCCCTGTTCCTGCATCTAAGCCTTCCTCATCACCTTTAAGCCCGGGGGATAAGGGGAAACGAGGTCGGCCTCCGGGGAGTGGATGGAAGCAGAAGCTTGCTCCCCTTGGTAAGACCTTTTTTGGAGTTAATTGCTCTGTTTTTAATTTGTAATTGTGTCATTAGAGATTTTTTTTCTTGTTTTTAGCTTTATAAATGTTGTATATCACTATGGACCTAGTGCTTAACTGTGTAAATTTTAGATTTAAGTTATTAAATGAGGCTTAATTGGTACATTGATCTCGTGATCGTGATGTTTATTCTTCAATTATGGTATTTGTATTAGTGGTCTGTATTGCTGAATGGCTTTAATTTGTAATTTTACTTCATATGAGCCTAAGCACTCGAAAAAAGATCGAAAGTGCTACTTCATCAGTTGCCTGAATTGGAAAAAGTGTCTCAGTTGGCATTTAGTGTTATGTCGATATTCTCTCTCAACGTGTTGTTCGCACACTTGTTATTTGGTTTCTGAAAAGCTTCCTCTGATCAGGTGAATGGATGAACAGCTCAGCTGGATTAGCCTTTACACCACATGTCTTGCAAGTTGGAGCCGGGGAGGTATGGTCGCCTATAATTCTGCCATTCTACATTACAATATATACCCATTGGCTCTTTCAGTTGCTGAGATCAGTGTCAACTTATGAACTTCATTTGGATCTTGATTATTTTAAAAAAATAATTTCTATAAACTTAAGTTTTATTTTTATTTTTTTTAATTTGCTTGTTGACCATTGAAAGCATATTCTTTGGTTTTAGAGTAGGTCTTCTGTGAACTAGGTTCACATGAACTTCTTTTCAAAATAATACTTTCTAAACCGCGGTGCCTCGTATTCTAACCAGTATTATTTCGTACACTAAATGATATTACCAAGTTCACCATAGAGCTTCCATGATCCAAGTTTATATAAGTTTTTGTTTTTGTCTTGATTTGCAACCAATGTTTTAAGTTGTTGACCGTACAACGTGGAACAAGATGTATTAATTGATCTTCCTAGCAGGATGTTGCTGCCAAAATACTGGCATTTGCTCAACAGAGGCCAAGAGCTTTATGCGTAATGTCAGCTAACGGATCAGTTTCGACAGTAACCCTACGCCAACCTACATCTTCTAATAGCAGTGTCACATATGAGGTTTGAATTAATTTCTATCTATTCATTCACCTTTAGTGGTTCTACTCAGAAACGAAGACAATTAGTTACCTTAAACGGATTTAAAATTGCTTAAATTGGAACGAAACCTGCTGGTTTTAAAGTATATTCAGCAAATTTATCTGTCAACTGATACTTTTCTAGTTCCATATTTGATGATCATACTACTATGTTGGTCCAATGTGAGACTGGGTAGTGTTTTTGCATTAATTAGAGATCCTTGTTTTTCATGATTGATCTTTTGGTGGAGAGTTATATGAACTTTAGCCACAACTGTCTGCCTAATTTGATGTTGAAAGTGAATCGGGATTGATTTAATTTGGTATACATTCATTTGATTCATAATACATCTACCTGAGCCACATCTTTAGATTTTGTTTATTTTTTACTCCTAAATGGCGAGCACCATGATTAGTAATTTATCATCCTTCTGTCGGTGTGTATTATGAACTTAAATAAGGTTAGATGTTGGACTATTCCATCTTCTGTTGATCGTCATAGAATTATGATTATCCAAGCTACGAGCCTATTATCAACTAAATCAAACGTTTTTGGCATTATGGAAATATCCAAGGGTGAGCACTCAGTAAATTTGTTCGGTTTTGGCCATTTTTTAAACCTCATGGAATTAACTAATTATCTATATATAGAACCGGTCTAAGCAAATTTTGGAGAAATTGAGTTGGACCGAACTGAATTAATTCGGTCAATTAAGTTATTTTGCGAATTTTTATTTTGGCATATCTTTTATCCGTATTGAGTTAATTCTGTCACTTTTCAATTGAACTGTTACCTAGTCTATGTGGGAGTAATGTGGCTTTATCTTTTTTTTTAGGGTCGCTTCGAGATACTTTGCTTATCAGGTTCTTACTTGGTTGCGGAAAATGGTGGTCCCCGCAATCGCACCGGTGGTATAAGTATTTCAATCTGTAGCCCCGATGGTCATATTATTGGGGGTGCAATAGGCGGTAGGCTCATAGCAGCAAGTCCGGTGCAGGTATAGATTCGATCATCATTTCTTCTTTCACAAGCAACTTCTTATAGCAAGTATAATTTATTATTATATTTCTCATGTAGTATATATAGTATAACTAACATAACTCAGCTTCATAGATATTTTTAGGTCAATAAATATTGGTATAATATGGAATGCAATATGATATTTTAACAATGAATTTCTATTGGCATCAACATCTTCACAATCTCAAAATAATTTGTAAACTTGCTTCTAATAAATATAAATATATATTATGTATTATTATTACATTAATAAAAATTCAAATTAGAAAGGGGCGACCCCACCCTCTCCACCCCGCCCCTGAAACGGTGGCTGGTTGTCCTGCCCTGTTTAGAGAATCAGGTGGGTCTAAAAGCACTTGCCTGCCTCGTTGCCATCCTTCTTACTTATTTTTGCTGCCCTGGTTTTGGTAGATGGCTGATATTTTTATACAGGTGGTTGCATGCAGTTTCGTATATGGTAGTACTAAGCCAAAGAAGCCCGAGTCTGAAACGAAAGATGAAAAACATGCATTAGACCAATCTACTGAGAATTCTCTGACCCCGAATACTGAAGCTCCTACTCAAAGTTATACTCCTAGTTCTGGATTGAATGTTTGGCCACCGATGGGAAGGCAGAATACCCAGAAAGGCATAGACCTGATGCGTGGATGAAACATGAGTTTTTGTATATATGTGTTGTTGTAAATGAAACGCAACGGGGTATGAACAAAACTCAGAACTTGCGGTTAGTAGATGGTGAGTTGAGCTAACATTCTGTAACAAAGTTTATCCTTCTAGGTTCGTAGGATCTAGTGCAATTGGTTGGAAAAAAATTATGGTTATCGGGAGTGTTGTATCGATGTCTGTTATAGAATATGTTGTTTTCGGAATACACTACTGGGCTTTCCTAGTACATTGGTGGGATTGCTTTCTCTGGTATGTAGCTATAAAACCTAACTTCAAGTGTAGAACACCTTTGACTATGTATTTTTACTTGGGCTAGGTGTTTGGAGGTCTGTTTGGTTGTGAATTATTTGTTTTTGGAGATAGATGATGAATCTTGAAATATGGGTGTGTTTACTTGTGTTTTGGGAGATGGAATGATTTGTAGAAATATGCAAAGTATCATTTGTTTGAGGTTGTGCTACTTTTAAGGATTGGTCATTGCACTTACCTTGTTTTGAGGGTGAGACAGGGAATCCATTTTGTGATTATTCAGGGTAAAAGTGTAATTGGATTGGTTTCACAAAATGTTTAAGAGAAAATTTGTGGGGTACCCATCACATTGTATTATACTTCTTCATTTGATTATTTTGGGGTTTTCAAATAAATATCCCATAGTTAGGATTTTATTACAACAATTACTAAACAGCTTTCCATAAAGTTGTGACATTTATATACACTAATTTAATTATACACTATATTCCTTAATTTTCGTATAAAAAACAAATGAAAAGCTTTGAAGATGACAGGCAAAGTATATGACCCTATTTTAAAATAAAATATGGTGTAAATGTTGAAGTAGAGTTATGTTTTATACTCTCCCGTCCAAAAATTATTTTCACATTTTTTTTATTTGGATGTTCTAACCTTTCTTTTACACACCTAAAAAGGAAAATTTTTACACCTACAAAAGTCAATAAAGTATATATTTTTTTTTTTATTTAACTTTTACTCACATATTTATTTTTTTCTTAATTCGCGTGCTTGGAACTATTATGAAAGTAGTTTCGGGACAGAGGGAGTAGTATATAAGATGGTATTATTACATAAGATTTCCAATTTCAAACTTGGGAGGCTTTTGCTATTTGAGTGTTTGTGATCAACGATGTTCAAACGTGGGATTTTGATCTAGTGCTGTACAACACTAGTTGCACAAATGAGTTTATTGAATTTGGGCATTTTATGTTTTATGTTAAATTACTTATTATTGATCTACGTTATCAAATTAATGTGTCAATGGTTAATGTATCAATCATTTTGAGCAGTTCTTTTTGTTAATTAAAAGAATATAATATCGATTGAGTTTTTTTCAATTACTTTTTTCGCTTCCAGGTGTGTTACAATTAGATCAAATTTATTTACTTTAAGGTAAAATGTGTGTTACAATCAGACTAAATGTTTTATAAATATTCATTTGATTATGTAAAAATAAATATTTTTTTATATAATGTAAGAGTAAAATGTGTGATATTATAAGAATTTTTTTTTTCATAAATATTTATTTATATAGAAATAATAATAATTTTTTATAACACATATAAATAGTAAAAAGTGTGTTGCTACATTAATTAATATACATAGCTTTTAAAGATGATAATTAAATTAAGAAACACATATTTGTCCTTAAGAAAAATACTATTTATTCTACTGTAACACATGTTTGTTTATAGTGTAACACAAATTGAAAAGTACAAAAATACATATTCTTGTTATAGTTAATTGAAAAGTACAATTTTTATTTTCAAAAATTAATAACATAAATTTTACTTTTTCAGTAACACATATGTCTATATAATAACACATTTGAAAGTGATTTTTTTAAATCAATATCATAATATTATTTGACTTTTCTTAAATAAATAAAAAAATAGCCAACGGCTAGAAGCTGTTGGAGGAAAGAATTATATGAATGGAATCGAAGGATCCGCAAAACTCTATTTGACCCGTTTTGTTTTATTTTAATTTTTTTAAATTTTTTTGTAGTAGAATATTTTACTGCAAGGATTGCTCGAATACATAACTAAACCACAAACTATTCGTTTTTCTTCGTATTATTAATTCAAATTTATAATCAAAGCATTGTTCTAACCTCGTTTTTATTTTATATTAACTCATGTTTGTCCATATAACAATATAAATTGGGAAGTAAATATATATTACCATTAGAGTAAATGCGTATTACTATCTTATGAAATATTGTCATTTTATATATATTCATTTATTTTTATAGAATAAATAATTTTTCACATAATATAAGAGCAAAATAATAAGAACAAAAATTGATTTTTCATAAATTTTTATTTATTCTTACAATAATAATAATAATTTTTTTTTTTTATATAATAACATATACTTTCTGTGTCCCCCAAATTTATTCCCATTTGTATGGGCACATGTTTTAAGGAAAATGAAATAAAGTAGATAAAATAAGAACATTTTGGAATAATTGTGGGATCTACTAAAGAATAAAATGATTGTTTGTGAGTGAAAGTATCTTTTAAAAGGGAAATGAGAATAAATTTGGTGGATGAACGAAAATGGAAAGCGAGAATAAATATTGGGGACAGAGGAGTACAAAATAATAAAAAGTGTAATATTACATGAATCAATATACCTAAAGTTAAAGGGATGATGATTAAATTAAAAAATACATATTTATTTTTATATTAACACGCATTTGCCCATATGGTAACACAAATTGGGGAGCAAATGTGTGTTACTATTAAAACAAATGAGTATTACTGTAAGATCAAATGTGTGTTACTATATGTACAAATATTTATTTGTTCTTAGAAAAATATATATTGTACTTATATAACATATGAAAGGTATTAAAAGTACATTAACAATATATTATCAACATAAATCAACAAAAAAAAATTAAGTGGGTATTTGATTGGCACCTTTCGAAGGTGAGTAATGGTAATCAAAGTCATAGTGTATGATTGAAATGATTCTACTATGATTTTGATTCCTAAAAACTAAAGAATCTACTATAGTTCAGCTATTTGAGAGGTATGACTTTAATTCATATCATTTCCATTCCTATATTATTTTCGTTCCTTATAATATATCAAACGCCCCTAAATAACACATATTTATTATTGCAAAAATGCATATTCTCCTTATGGTAACACAATTTTTTGTCTTTCCAGTAACACATATGTGTCTATATAGTAACACATTTAGAAGTGAATTTTTAAATTTTATATTATATTATTACATGGGATCCATTTGACCTGTTTTTTAAACTACATTTGACCTGTTTTGTTTTGTTTTTTTTTTTTTTTTTACAGTAGAATATTTTACGCAAGAATTGCTTTGTGAATACATAGCTAGACCACAAAATATTTGTTTTCTTCGTATTACTAGTTTTTAATTGCACGGGCTATCGTAAATTTTTTTTATATTTAGTTTGTAATATAATAAATGCGTTTTTTCACGATATTTTTTAATGTTTGTTTAATTATAATGTTTGTTTGTTTTCACATTATTCCAAACCAAAATAATAAGAAATGTTTTTGTGTGTAATGTTACCCATGCAATATTGTTTTAAAATTAGAAATTTTAAATATTTGCAAGTTAAAATAATAAAATTCGCGAATCTTAAGAGGGTCAGACCTAGGTTGTATTACTATATGAACATATGTGTCATGTGTGTTACTATAACGTAAAATGTGTATTACTATTTCTTAAAAAAATAATTTTTTTGTTCTTTTAAAGTAACTATAAGGATAATATGTATTTTTCCTTTCAAAAAAAAGAAAAAGAAAAAAGGATAATATGTATTTTTACAAGAACAAATATGTGTTTTTTAATTTATTTTTTATTTTTTGGTTGATTTATGTTGATAATATGTTGTTAATATAATAATACATCTTTTATTACTTTACGTTTGTTACTATAAGGATAATATATATTTTTATAAGGATAAATAAATATTTATATACACTAACACATAAGTTCTCTTATGCTAACACACATTTTCTCTAATTGCAACCCACATTTCGCTACAGGTTGTGTTATTATATGGACAAATGTGTGTTACTGTAAGAATTTTTTTTTTTTTTTTTTTATAAGAATAGATATGTGTGTCTAAATTATTCATCATTCCTTAAAATCTAGGTATATTGTTTCATTTAGTAAGTACTAACACACTTTTTACTATTCAATATGTCTTATTATATGAAAAAAATAATTATTTCTTTTAATATTTTTATTTGAAAAACTATATTTTTTTCTTATATTAACACACAATTTGCTATTAAATTGTATGAAAAAAAAATTCTACAAAAACTAATGAATATATGCAAAATAACATTTGGTCTTATAGTAACATAAACTGGGGAAGAAACCTGAAATTTGAAGATTGTGCAGATCCGACTCGACCCAACCCGGTTAAGATTTGCAATTTTTTTTTGACCCACTTATTTTTTTGATTTTTTGTTTTTAATTCTAAATTGTATATAAGTTTTTGTGAAATAATAATGTAACTACTAAAAAAGATATATAACGAATTCTTGCAAAAATACCCAAATAATTGTGAACCAATACAAAACTAATAAAAAATTTCAACCAAATAAAATTCATTCTCTATTTCATCCGTAATAGTAACTACATGTATCCCTTTCCATGAGGGAACTTCCAAATCTTTGAAAATTTCAGTAGACTTATTCTGAAAAGAGAGTATTTTACTCCCATGTGTAATAGCTACATACATCTTTAGTAGAGAATGAAGTTTCTGTCCTTTCATCAATTTCTTAATTTCTAAATGTCTTACTGCTATCTCTGTTTTAATGTTTACTACTCCCTCCATCCCAAAGCAATTTGCAAAGGAGGAGGGGCACACAAATTAAGAAGAAAGTAGAATAAAGTAAAAAAATGTAGTGTTTTGAGGGTTAATTTAGTAAAATTTTATGTAAAAAGTGAAAAAATTAGTTGGATTGAGTGTAATGTGGGTCCAAAAAGTAATGACATTTTGTGTAAATATGTAGATATTGTGAGGGTGGAGTTTATAAAAAGGTTTCCTTTTTTGGGTCTGCAAGTTCCTCTGGGGCGTCCCGAAAAGGAAAACTTGCAAGTTCCTCTGGGACAGAGGGAGTACTAAGTATTTCAATTTCTTAATTTCTAAATTAAGTAAATATATATTTGTTGTTTTTAACTATTCAACTTCCACTAAAATATATACATTAAAAAAAAAATAGTGATAACTGCGGTTTTTTTTTTTAAAAATACAAAAAGAAAGATTTCTTAATTCACCGCAAGCATTTAAAGTTATCAATAAATTTTAAAACAAAATTGTAATTGTGAGAAAGAATCATCGTGTTTTTTTTTTGCAATAATAATTGAGCACCAACCTTCATCAGAAGTGTTTCCTCGCAGTGTAATTTGCCCCAAAATGTGCCGAATTGATGGCAAACAGTTTGAATTTATGTTGTCAATTTGTTCAGATAAGCATTAGTGATTAAGCAAAAATAGAAATTTTATATTTACGGATTCATCAATAATTTGAAATCCCATTAGCTTTTTTGAATGCTCATGTCTACAGAAATCAAATAAGGGAACACTACCTGAAAATTTCACTTGGAATTGAACAAACCGCTCAACATTAGAAAATATATATGTAATTGACGACAAGAGTTTAGAGTTTGACCTAATAATAATTTCACACATCTTGTAAATCATGCCACTAACGGCTTTATGTGTCTGTGATCGTATTAATCCTAATTTTTGGGATCGATGAAACATTTTTATCATTAATAACTCATGTAGTGTATGTTTATTTTAAAGAATAAAATTATTTATTCCCGTAAATATGCATATTTTAGGGAGATTGATAACTTTATCCTCTAAATATTTCTTTATGTCTCTTTGAATTAACATTTCTTATATTAGTTCCCTTAATATTTTTTTATATTAATAACCTAATTAATATAATTAAGAAAATTGGATGGTGAGTTTTTTTAAAGACTATTTTTTTGAATGACACATGTCTGTAAATAAAGAACAACAAATGACAATATTTTAAGCATTATTTCATTACTCTTAATAGTTACTAGTAGCATACAAAGTATAAGGAGGAAGTGTGTTTCTGTCTAAGTTGCTATTTTAAAAATGACAACTGCGTAATTATTAAAACCTTCACCTGTAGAAATAATACTTGAGTGGGTCGACAAAATGATCCAACATGCATCTGCTAGGAGTTCAAAAGGTTTAAAAAGAACTATATTAGGATTTATTTAATTTTCTTTAATCAAATTTTTTCTAGGTCGTTTATCTAGGACTGAAGCAGCTTATAATAGTACAGTTGGACATCCCCTGCTCCAATCTCCCACCATATTAATGTATTCTAATCGAAGTTTTTTACTCGATGTCCTCACTTTTTCTTTTATTCTGTCTTCTAACAATAGTTGTTCTCATTTTCTCCTTTCTGAGCAACCCTTACTTTCTTGTCATCTTTCACTTGAATATCTTGCTCAGCTTAATGTGTGTCATCTCTTTTGCCCTTGCTATCTCGTTCGAATTCACATTGATCTCTCCTTCCTATTTTAGCAACCTCAGTTATGCTTAGAGCTCACTTCACATTCTCACAAATAATCATCATAATCTCTATGAAAATGAAGAGTGTCTAAGTCATGCAAATCAAACAAAATTCCAGCACCTCGTTATCCATTAGCCCATCCCTACCATGAACGTATAATATAAATTTCATCAGTGTATGTTTGCTTGTCATTTATATAATTTATTAGGGTATGTTTGATCTCTCCTCCCTATTTTAGCAACCTCGCCTTTGCTTAGAGTTCACTTCTCATTCTCACAAACAGTCATCATAATCTCTATGAAAATGAAGAGTGCCTAAGTCATGCAAATCAATCAAAATGCCAGCACCTCATTATCCACAAAAGCTACTTCGTCCCTTCACCACATGCCTAATTTAATAAATGTGAGTATGATATTGTAATGCATGAGTTGCGAAGTAGCTTTTGTGTAGCATTAGCAAAATGCACAGGTTTATTGCAAATTTATTTTTAATATTTACTTTGTAATTTAATAAATGCATTTTCCGTATTTTTTTGTTAAATATCTAATTAATTAATTATAAAAGTGTGTTCATTTTCACTCCATCCCAAATCAAAATAATAATGTAACTATTAAAAAAAATATATAACAATTCTTGTGAAATGACTCAAGTTCTTTAGTAATGCTAAAAGCATACCCACATACACTCAACATCATCATTATTTGCTGATGATCATCAATTTACATCCACACATCACACATTACTATATTAACACACGTCAATACAAAACATTTATCATCATAAACAACAAAGACACAAAATGGATAGTTGACAACAAAAATCTTAACCATAAAAAATTTTCAGCCCTGACACAGGCAAGTCATGGTAGAAGTTCTTATTCTTATTGGCCAAATAACCCTTTTTGATTTGCAGTCTCAAAAACCAACTTCACAAAATATAACAATTTATTTAATGCATTTTGATTAACTTCACTATATTTAACTTTGCTAGAACTCTCCTCTGCCAATCTCATGCTCTTAGGGGGCTCTCAATTCCTCCCCTCTCTCCAAATTATACCCAATACTCGGTACTATCCCTGGTCAGTTGACATTTTCATACTGCAAAAGTTGTTGCTTTTGCCTCTCAAATCCATCGTCCCTCCCTCTCTTTTCTTCTTCCCCAAATATTTGTTTGAGCGAACTCTCTAATCCCATATTTTCGGGGCCTACCATTGGGAACAGGAAAAATAGTGATTACTGGAAAAGACCTCACAAAGTTATACCACCAAATTTGTTCTAAAAATAATTTCACCAGCAAAATATATCAATTTATTCCTTTAATTAATCACGCCAACAATTTTCAGTATTGATTTCCAATCGTTCTTTCTTTTTTTTTAAAAAAAATCGCTGTCAAGATCCCCTTCTTGATAATAGTCCTTTTCTCGCCCCTTATGCCTTTACCCTTGTGTTCTTCTGTTCAATTTCTCTCTCTTTTTTTTTTTTTCTGCCCACCTTTTATTACCGATATCTCTTTCTCATGCTGCTCGCTTTGACATTCTTATTTAGCAAAAATGAAACCAAAATTTGTCATTCAATAAATTGTGAGAAAATTTGAAAATGTGAATTTTTTGGAACCATAATAAGCTAGACAAGTTATGGGAGCATTTTTTCTCAAGCTCATAAAGATATGATCGCCAAATATAGGTTAGTAAGGAATAAGTATGTTACTTATGAAAGTATTTATTTTATCAATTCCATTCGCAAACACAAGAATAGGATTATAACATCGAAGAAAGAGTGGGTGCTTTCTTTATCTTCGTTCAAACTTTACTTTGTAGAAGAATAACTTGACTGCATCCGTCATTTGAAGATTTTTTTCCTAATACAATGTTACGAATTAGTCCAAACTTTTTTGTCTCTTCCTCTCTATCAATCCCTTTTTTTTTTTTTTCAGGCCTCCGCACATGCTTAACAATCAAATAAAAAAGTGATTCCAAAAATTTTGGTGTATAAATCTAATTTGATTGGCAAATACCCATCTTGCATAAGTGTATCCTTAGACCTGGGAAGAGAACTTCATGGACCAAAAATCTTTAATCTTGTTTATTACACCCTTACCCTTGTCAAACCTGTGAGCATGAGTCCAAAATATCAGTCACTAAAGAAATAAAATAAATAAACTCAATTATCCACCAGATAACCTTTAAGAGCTCGTAATTAAGTAATAAGCATATATAGCACAAGTTAAAAGATTAACTGCACAAGTAATCTTTCGGACATGGCAATTATATTATAAATCAATAGTAATTTTTTAAAACGTATACAAATTTAAGAGTAAACTTGGAGTTTAATGTTTATGTATGCATAATAATATATATAATATTTATTTTATGATATAGCTGCATAAATTATTTGGAGGAAAAATAATCCCTCCGATGGAGCATGAAAGGTGATCATGCCACCAAGTTGAATTTGTGGATCAATAAAATAAATACATATAAAAATTTGAGGATCTTCATTAATCAGAAGATCATTATTTCAAGAAAACACTCGGCCGGGTGCCACACATAAATCAGGTAAATGTCTGCTACGGAAGCCCTAAAAAAATCATAATTAGAACTCAATTTAAATCCATACCATAGCTCTGTTGATGACGAAAACAATCTCCACTGCAATTTTAGTATCCGCTCTTGATAATCGGTCTCATCCTATTCCTCGAAAACCCGTACAGATTATTCTCGTTAATCCCAGAAATTCCCTCCAACGCCCACCGCAGTAGAAAATGGGCAAAGCCGTTGATTATTGAGCGATCATGGCAATGAGTTATTGAGTTTTTGCTTTCACAGCCCCACATACATAAATCGTAAGCGCAAAGAGAAGGTGGATAGGTATGGATTATTTAATGATCTTATTTACTCCCATTTTTTAACTTCTCCGTCTTCATTCTGTTGCTTCGTAGGGCAACTGATCATAGTGATTCTTGCGTTTCCTCAATTAAAACTACTGCGGAGATGAGCATTTTAATTGTTATTAAACCAATTAATAATTAATTATTGGTAAATGATTTTTTCTCTCTTATAAATAATACCACCCACATATTGACTATTCACATTGCCAATTCTCAGCACCTGCAATTTGCAAAACAGAGACTAGGAAAGCCAGCACGTTGCTATGGATTCAGCAAAAGCCGACGACACAGTGGCTTTGCCGCTGCTCGCCACCATCGACAAACTGAGCCACCTCGACATAAACGAACCTCCCACCGTGGTGTTGATCGGAGACAAATTCTCCGGCAAATCCAGCGTGCTCGAGTCCGTCGCAGGCATCACCCTCTTCAAACCCCAATTCCGCACCAGAGTTCCTCTAATTGCACAACTTCAGAATCTCTCTTTGCAATTCAACGGAGAAGTTGTCCCTTCTGATGAAGAAAGCATTGTCGATTCCATCATCAAAGCAACTGAAGAGATCGCCGGTGATGGGAAAGGCATTTCAAACACTCCCCTGACTTTAATTCTGAAAAAGAATGGGGTCCCCTGTCTTACACTGGTCGATGAATTACTCGGGTGCCCGTTCACGGCCAACCCGAAGACATCTACGACCAGATTTTGGATATCATTATGGAGTATATCACTCCTCAAGATAACATAATTCTCAATGTTTTATCTGCGGGCGTTGATTTCTCAAGCTCTGAGTCCATCAGCATGTCTAAGCGTCGGGGCAGAGGACTCTGGCTGTTGTTACCAAAGCCGACAAATTTCCTCAAGAACTTCTGGATAAGCTGACCGAGGAAGAAGTGTCTATAGGGCAAGGTTATGTTTGTGTACGGAATGAGACGCTCGATGAAGCTCGAGGTGAGGAGACAAAGCTATTTGAAACTGATCCACAGCTTTCAAAAATTGACAAGTCATTGGAATCGCGGTTTTGCTTGAGAAGTTGATGAAAATTCAGGAGGATGTGGTTAGTGCTAAAGCTCAAGAACGGCTGGCTAAAACTATTCAAGGCTTACCAAAAGCCAAATCCAAGAGCAAGAGCTCGAGCTCGGCCACTGTGCAACCCCCGACTCGCCCGCCCTCGACTCGAAGTAGACGTTTGCCAAAAAAGTATGATGATTTTATCATGACGTCTATCAAGAAGGGCTGATGAGCCTGCTGAGTCCTTTACTTTGCAGTATTGTTATGTTAATTTGTTTGGTTTCAATTAAGGCTTGGAGCTGATATTGGTATTATAGTATGTTATGAACTTCTATATTTAGCCGTATTAATAGTTGTGCTTGTTTGCCGTGATGACAGCAGTGTATCTTGAGGGCATTATCATAATATCAATGAGAAGAGAGATTAATTATTGTGTGTTGTCAACTTGAATTTGCTATGAACTTTTAAATTCTATATGATTGAATATTAAATATTGAATCGCAATTACATATACGTTACTTTTAATTTTATTTTTTGCGCAGAAGCTAAGCGTGTGGGAGAATTTGTCCATCAACATGATCCTAATAGTTATAATTAATGCATGGATATTGTATGATAATTACATTTTTTATTGGAAAACATTGATAGTAATAGTGCATGACAATGATAGTCAGAATGCATAATAGTGATGATAATAATAGTATTTGTTGAACGATACTGAGAGTTATAATGCATAACAGTGATAATATATGGGCATGATAACGATAAACGTGATATTTTCTATCTGTCTTGTCGTCCTCCTCAATAGCGAACATCTAAGTCTTCAATCCATCTTCTTATTCTCCTCCGGTTGGACCGCCTCCCCCGGCCAATTATGTACCACCAATTCCCCAAGCTCCGCCACTCAAACCACCTCCCCTATCTCGTGCAGGAATATCAACCGCGACGGAGGGAAGAGTCGTGGGCGTGAAAATTTCCAGCACGGTGGTCGTATTGGGGCTCCTCTTCTTCCTTCTGATAAGGTAAACGCCGCATCTGAGTGAAAAGGGCCGGATCATTTCTCCACAGTTCATTACGGTTTCACTCCTCTCACCCCCATCTATTTCCACCTCTTGTGTTTTCTGTAGATTAATAGGTTCATCCCCACCAACGGTGCGGATGACCAGTTAAATCTCTTTGTTTTTTTGTTTTTCCTTTTATTTATTTTTCTGATTTTCTACAATAGCTTCTCTTTTTTCATATTTTAGTTTTTCTCTCTCTCCTCTGTTTAGTTGTAAGATTGTCTACACCTTTGTGTGTTGTACTCTTTGTAATTGGTTTCTGTTTTATTTTAAGGCTGTTCTTGAGTTTCAATTCTGGTAGTGTGTCAGATGATTTGGGATCCTTCAGAACCTCCGGTTGAAATGCAGGATGGAACGAGATAGATGCTCTTTGGTTTAGATGGTGAAGATTATTTTAATTAATGTGGAATGGTTTATATGCCATAGAGTTTAAGATTTGTAAGCGTCTGCCTCTATTGTACACTCTTCATACCCTCTTGATTGGTTTGAAATAGTTTTTGTCTCTCTTGGTTAATCAAGAGACTGAGAAATTGATCTATTGTACTTTAATGACTATCATGAATAAATGATCGTTTTCCTTTTAAAAAGAAAAGGAATTTTGTTTAGACTTTTAAGAGCAATGAAATTAGATTCAAGCATCCACCATAGATTAAGTAAAAAAAAAAATACTGTTATTTGAAAGAGATGTGAATTATAAAAAAAACATAAGGAGATATTTAGCAGTGACTATGTTGACAATAAGGAACATAAGATGGAAATAACATCACGAATTTGGGAGATTCTATCGTGTAATTATCCTCATAGCAAGGATTTAAAAATGGCAGGACTAAAAAGTGGCAAGCATCACGAGCGACACGTCCAGGTGGAAATTGAGAATAAGAGAGATGTTTTTTAGTGACAATTCAATAGATGTCTGAAAAATAAAAATTACTTTCATGCCTTGTTCAATCATTTAGTTGACCAGCGATCAGGAGAAAAAACCATTGCTAGATGATAATAGTTAAGTATATTATATGTTAGCATTCATACTTATATTTATAACTTTGTTAAGTTCACTTGAACAAATTTCTTGGAGGGTTCTTTTTGCACTTTTTGGAGTGACCAATGTTCAATCAAATGTCTTTCGTTGATTGGACGTTGCGATTGCAATTCTAACTTCTTAGACATGGTCTTTATTTTGAATCATATTTTTTCTAATCAATTATACATATTGAGCTGAAGTTATTAGAGAATTGAGGGAGGAATATGGAGGACCCACAAATGTTTCATACTGAACTAGAGAAATTTGTTGAGTTGAAGTTGTCTTCAATTGCTAAAGCATGTTAATTTTCTGGTGAAATTGATAGATAATTTACTGATACATGTTCATATTTCTTTTCTTACGATATAATAAGATGGAATGTGAAAGTGTAGATCAAACTTGATTAGTATTAGTGGTTGTGGGAATTGTTGTTAGTGTTTATTCTTGTTAGTATTAGTTAATTTCAGTAAGGAAGGTCTTCTGATGTTCATGGGAGTATTCAACTATAGAAGATGTAGGGATTGAAAATAGTCAGTTGAGGTTGGTCGTTTAAGTGGGTAGAAGTCTACTAAGGAAGAGCTCATCTGAAGAACAAGGCCGTCTGATTATGTCAGCTGACCTAAGTATGACTAAGTTAGCTGACATGAGCGTTGAAGTCACCTGATTTGAAGTCCACTGACTTGAAGGTGAAGTCATCTGATAGTAATTGAGACCATTTCAAAGTCTTAGCATACCTACTAAAAATAACAATTCTTAAAGCTATCCCTCCAATGGATAGCTTGCAAGAATGACTATAAATAAAAAAGACATTTGACCCAAACAAGCTGAGGGAAAATTTCAAAGTAAAAAATTAACCAAGACTCTCCAAGCATTCAAAGCGTTCAAGAAGCACTCTGCAAGATAAATTTTCCTATTATTTCTTACATTTAATAAAATATCCCTAGTAAGAAATTTCCCTAGAGTTTTCATAGAATATCCTAAGCTGAGAGCGATAATCCAATTCTTAGCATTATTTGGCATTGTAAGGATAATCACACCTAGTTGAAAATCTAGAATACTAAACCACTCCAGAATAGCGTGTATGATAGGTATTGGTGAGGCTGGTATAAGAGGACATAACTCATAAAATTCTAGGGATCAATTTCCTTACAGAGGAAGACTAAACCATAGTGCACCCGGCACATTAAAAACATGATCAATTCCCTGAAGAAATTCTGTGCAATCAGAATCGTGGATATAGGAGCTTGAGTCTTTGAATCACGTTAAACTCTTGTGTGCTTAATTTGCTTTTTGCATTTTATTGAACTGTAATATCTTTTAGCATTTAGCATAGTTTTTCAAGATTGAATCAATCAATCTTGACTGAATTGGTGCACTAACCTTTAAATAGGAAAATTTGAAAAATTAAGTTAAGAATTTTTCAGAAAATCTAAAACAAATAGAACTTAAGGGCTCACATGCATGCACTTCCCCACTCAGGTTTGTTGTGATAGCTATTCAACTGATAAATTTCAGAGCTATCAGTGGGTAGGTTATTTGAACGTAGTCTCACTGAGCACTCAGGACCACAACTTTTCAGAGCTATCAGTGGGTTGTGTTCCTAAGAGACTGTTTAAAAATTCATTTGAATTGCACAGTGCATTTGGTTTATAAGAGACTCACTCTTTATTAAATGTTCTTATTATTTTATAATATTAAAAAAATTTATTAAATATGGCTTAAATCTGGATCAGAAAAATTAATATATTGGGGAATGTACAATTAATGTGATTAATGAGTTGATTAAATCTGTAGAATACGATTGAATAAGGTAAAATATAATTCATATATCATCATCGTTGTCTGAATACTTGGCTTGTTTTAGTCTTTAGAATTTAAAAATTCAAGCTACATCAAATGATGAATACAAGATTGGTGTTTGGGAAAAATGTTTTGACACATAATTATCTGAAATGATGAATATGACATATGTTCCATCAAAGAGATTAAAACAAAATAGATAGTATTTCCTATATATATAGGTACTGATCCAGTGATCCTTAATTTGGCAATGACTAAAAACACGCCTTCACGCGCAACACGAATTCATGCTTCAGTCTCTAGCTAGCATCGGGGCATGAGGAGTTGGAACTTGCTGAAGTGCCTATCAACACAAATTAATTAATGGTCCTTCATTAACCAGACTGAGAAGAAAAATAGACCAAGTAACTTCCAATTGTAAAAAAAAATGAGAGAGAGAGAGATGTATGTTGCGTGTATTCAATTAACTTGACATGAAATGCAACCACCGCATTAGAATACTACGGGAGTAGAAATTTGCATTTTACGAGATGACATATTTTTTAAAAAATATGTATTTTATAAATAAATGAAATAGTAGTACATGTGTAAATAGTATGGTCGTCATGATTACAAGCAGAAAACTTGCTATATCTGTGAAGATGAATTCAACATTAATTTTCGTCTTCAGGAAAACCATATATGTTCAAAAACTTTGCACATGGAAGACTTAAACCATCGTCTAAAACATATATTTGTGAATGCATATATTTTTTCGACAAGGCAAAAATAAGGATATAAATATCAAACATGAAAAAAACATAGAAAAAATTAATGTTGACTAACCAGCATTAGCCTGTTGTACTGTGCTGTCTAGAATTAGTCTTGGCACAGGTGAAGCCAACTCTGAGGAGGTAGGCCTCCTCAAACTAGTGCCAAGGTTGACACCCTGCACAAAATTCATTTGATATGATGTGATCATAAACCTCAATGGCATATCCAAATTTTTTTATTTTGAGGAAACGAAAAATAATAACAATATTATTAAAGTTTATTCTATAAGTAAATGTGGGTACAATATTTTTTTATATAGTCACAGATTGGTACAAAAATAATGCATTATTTTCAAATAGTTACAATATGCAAAAAATAACTCTATTATTCAACTTATGTTTACACTATTATGCAAAAAAATTATACCTATTTGAAAATAGTGCATTACTTTTGTACCAATACAAAAACTTGTATGAATCCGAGTTCACGATGAATTCAGGTTCATTAATTATCACTGTCATGTGTATACATTATCACAGTTAAAAAATTAATTATATTTTTACAATAGTGATAATATATATGAATATTATAGTGATAGTGATTACACAAATAGTTATGCGAGTTCATGTGAACTCAAATTCACGAAGAGACCTGCTCTTGTACCAATACGTGATTATTTTTATATTTAAATAATGTTAAAAGTGTTCAACTTTGGGATATAAACAATCGTACACCAGTACTGATCAATACATCAACTATTGCATATTTTGAATTAATTAAAGTAGACTTACTTCGCTCAGAGGGCTCGGGCGCCTGTTATTGATTCTCTTCCTACGAGAGCTGCAACATCAGATGACAAATTAAATAAGGGATTAATGAATGACCAATTTAAAGCTTTTTTAAAGTAAACAAATGTTGCAAGTAAAGATCATATTAATATTTCCTAAGTGCCCATTCCAAACACTTGAAAATAGTCAAGAAATACTATAATTGCACAAATTTATCCCAACTAATAAAATCAGTTAAACTTCATCATCATTTTTTTTGCCTTAAGCTCCATTTGGATGGACGAATTTAAAAATGAATGGATCTAAAAAATACATATAAGAAGAGAAGGGAAAAAGTAAGAAGAAATAAAGATGGAAAGGGGTAGAGAAGACTCAGATGAGGAATTTCAAATGACATGATTTTAAGGAGAATTTAGAATTTTTTCATTTTAAGCATAACTCAATTCTAAGTATTTGTAAATTAATAGAAAGAGTAATTATTTGTATGTGAAATCCGTGGATTTCAAATCCACCAATCCAAATGGAGCCTCATTGAATTAGATATCCATTAAAAGAGGCATTGCAATAGCTTTTAGCATTTTAATTAAAAAAAAAAAAAAGATTGTATAAAGCATTACCCAGAATTGCTGCCGGATGGCTGCATAAAGGCAAATTGCTCAACATTGTGAGCATTTATAGTAGGATGAAGGATCCCAGGAGGCACCACAGTCGGCGAACTCCCGGTTTCCGGCGTGGGGACAGCCGTTGGATTTGCTGCCTGGAGCTGCAAGTTAGGAAACCCCGGTGGACATATGTTCTGCAGCATATAATTGATATCTGGCACCCCCGGAGGTGGCTGAAATGTTACCAAATAAAATAAGCATGAGTTTTGTTAATAAAGAGATGCAAATAAACATGCAAAAGAAGAGTTGAATTGAGAATACCGCAGAGGTGGATGATGAACGTTTAATCCCAGTTCTAGAGCAGTGTACGTCCCAGAAAAGGGACCACCACTCGGACAGAAATCCTTTTGGAGGATTGATAACTGAAAATTTAAAATAAGAAACATTAATTTTTAATTGATTTTTCAAAACAATAATGTTGAAGAATTGTGCTCATTTCTAGAAACATCTAATTCTCCAATAAAAATTATGTTGTAAAAAGAACTAGAATGATTGTAGTTGTAGCTAGTTTGTAAGAAAACTCTAGAATTAATTTAGAATGAAGAGTAGGTCTTGTGAACTCGAGTTCACATGAACTCGTATCACTGTTATGTATAATTAATTACTATTATTGTTATTCATATATATTATCACTGTTATAAAATTATACTTGATTTTTTAATAGTGATAGTTTATATGCATAACAGTGACAGTGAATCTACATAACAATGATAGTGTGTACGCGTAACAGTGATAATTAACAAGCCGAGTTTACCGTGAACTCGAGTTCATACAAGTTTTTATCTAGAATGAATCAAAAGACTAGAAAGGATTACAAATCTAGAACAAATCAAGCTGGAAATATCTAGAACTTATATTAGCAATCTATATATATAGGAAGATATATTTTCTGGTGTAATTCAAGCACAATCCAAATCAAAGAAATACAATATATCAATTTACTCCTCCACTCATCAAAATTATTTTAAAAATTAATCAAACTACCACCCAATTTTAGAGGGTGAGTTTTCCGGTATGTATTACACACAAAAATAAAATCTATATGTAATAATTTGACTCAATTCAAATTGTTAATAAATGGATAATTTGAATCCAATCACAATTATAGAATTACAAATCTAGAACAAATCAAGTTAGAAATATCTGGAACTAACATTAGCTATCTATAAATAGAGGAAGACACATTTTCTGATGCAATTCAAGCACAGTCTAAATCAAAGAAATGCAACATATTAAAATTAAACTCATCAAAATTATTTTTTCATTTCAATTAAAACATTTTAATAATTAATCAAACTCAATAATTAATACCGCTCAATATTAGTTCAATAAACCAACAAATAATAAACAAATCAACACTACTGATTCAAAAAATTATATTAGCGCAAGACATTTACTAAAAGCCATCTGAATATGTCTATAAATTTACCTACAGTAAATCCCAATCAATCGCCAAAATACCAAATAATGTACTATTAATAAAAAAGAATTATATGAAAATTAATGAATTTAATCATACCATTGGGATTGACCATCCACACGTTATTCATAAAGAATCACACATGAATTTGAGAAACTTGAGCGAATAATCAATAAAATTAAAAATCAAAATAATAAATTAGTTCGGTAATCGGCACATTAAATTAAAAAATAGCAAAAACTTGTAAATTAAATCAGAAGAAGCGCAAATTAAAGAAGTGGCGAGGAAGAGATTATATACCAACAGATTTAGGTTGAATGTTCGCCTCTTGGGCTAAAGTATCTGCAACTTTATGCAGATTTTTCCTGACGAGATAATCATAGATATATAAATCCAACCTTCAAAGCAAAAGACGGAAAAAAGAATTAAAAAAAAAACCATCCCAAATGCAAAAAACTAAAAATAAAATCAAAATCAATCAAGGATTCAAAACACTAGTATTGTGCAGAAAAAAGCTCACATCTTCTGAGCATCCCAATCCTCCATATCCAAAAGAAACCAAATCTTAGCTTGATAAGAAGAGTGATTGTAGGAAAGAAGAAAAGAGAAATTAACAATAAAATATGAATAAAGAGCAAGCGGTGGTCTTGATTATTTTTCTTTTGGATGTTTATATAGTAACAAAGCTAGAAACTGCAACCAAAAATGAAAAAGCCATTTTATTAATTAAAGCAAGAAATTTATGGTTTATGCAAAGGGAAAGTAATGAATGAGGTATCTGGGTTAAAAAGTTTGATGATATAGCCATGCAAAATTAATTAATTAATTACACCCAAATGAAAACAATTCGGAGTGGGGGGTGGAATCGGTTTTAAATTTCTTTTCTTACAAAAAGCTACTAATCAGAAAAAGAGTGCCGCTATTCATATTTCAAAATTATCTAGATATATCTTATTTATTAAATATATCCCAATAAAATTAAAAGATTATCATATATTATTAAGTAAAAATAATACATTTCCACTTTTATCTCTACTTTAAAAATATAATTAAAAAAATCTTTGACTCTTTTTTAATTTGTAAAAAATTATAAATATGGAATATATTTTGAAAAATATTAACAATTTTTTTAAAAATATATAATTTTACAAAAAATTAAAAAATTAAATATCTTAAAGTATAAATTAAAATTTAAAAATCAATAAAAAAATACAAATCTGAAAAAATAAAATATAATAATAAATAATTAATAAAATAAAATAAAACGAATCTTCAAAATAATTAAATTAAGTAGTATTTGAATAATCATTTAAAACTAATTAAAATCTGAAAAATTAAATAAATCAAGTAAAATTTAAGAAAATTAATTGTATTTGACTACTTTCAAAGTTTTAGTTGGATTTCTTTAACTTTTTGTTAAGATTTAATTGGATTATTTGAAGATTTAGTTGATTTATTTTAATATTTTTAATATTTAATTTATTTCAATATAATTATTTAAATATTTATATAATTCTTAAAAAAAGTTATTAGGATTTAATTGAGTTTTTTAGTTTTTTAATTACTGTTTTAAGTGTAATTTTTATACGTATTTTTTGAATTGACCGATTCTAACTTAAAGAAAAATTTAAAAAAATATATACAAAATAATCAAAATCTTAAAAAAATATTAAATTAAAAAAAAATCTTAGAAAAGGAAAAGGCTAAAGCTTAATAAAAATGGTTTTTTTTTTAAATCAACTAAACTTCATAAATAATTAAATTATAAGTTAATTATATTTAAATTTTTATTTATCATGAATTAAAATCTGAATTTTTTAAATTGATTTCTCAGTTTTGACTACTTTCAAAGTTTTAGTTGGATTTCTTTTAACTATTTGTTAAGATTTAATTGGATTGTTTGAAGACTTAGTTGATATATTTTAATATTTAATTGTTTTTAATTTATTTCAAGATAATTATTTAAATATTTATCTAATTTTTTTTAAAAAGATTATTAGGATTTAATTGAAACTTTTAGATTTTAAATTACTATTTTAAGTGTAATTTTTTTTTTTGAATTTGAACGATTCACACTTAAAGAATTAATTTTAAAAATTAAATAATTTTAAAATTATAATAAAAATCAACAAAACTTAAAAAAATAATTTATCTTATATTTATATAAGAATAACTTAGTTTTTTTTTTATGTATATCTATTTTTATTTCTAAAATAATGGGGTATGTTTAGAATTTTCGGGTTGTACCCATTAATTTTAACATTTCTTATTAACTGAGAGTGCTTTTGAAATTATGAGGAAAAGTTAATTAAATTTTAATATATTAACACTGATCGAGATTGAATGACAATTAGATTGTATTTACATAGATGAATTTGGACTACGAATTTAATTTAAATTCATTTCATTTGTTTGGGTAAGATTAAATATTTATCTTTAATTCTATTTTAGATTGAGGTAAGTTCGAATATTTAGTAAAATTATGTCATTTGAAATTCATAAATTATTTAAATTTAAATAATTTTATCTAAACACAATCTTAATGAATAGAGTTCAATACTAAAACATTTGTTTGAATTCTTAAATCCTAAATATTTAGAAATAAAATTGAATACAGTAAGAGTCATGTAGACTCATAAAAAATTGAGCACTATGGTGCTGAAAGATTAAACAGTATTTTGTAAAGGGAGATTATATGTTGTAAATGAGTCAAAATATGCAAAGTATCATAACTAAATTAAATATTATTTCTGAGAAGTCCATACGTTACATATTAAATTTTGGTGACTTTTCCTAAATCTATGTATAAGTGTTCCTCGTTTTTATTTGAAAAAAATATTATATTTTACTCTGAATTTGTGTTTCTGAGTCGACTCGAGTTAGTCTAAATCTTTATCTTTTTTAAAAGTGCTAATAAGAAACAAAAATTTACATTTTCACATTAAGTTATATCCAAATTCATATTTCTTTAACTAGCTACTGTATATTACAAGTGTGTATCTCTAAACAAAATATCATAAAAACTTTAGTTGTTGTTTTTTTTTTTTTTTTTACATCAGATGAAAATAATAAACAATAATAATTACCATACTATATTAATAAATTCAATATAAAATAACTTAAATTTGGATTAACTAAATGAGATTCTAAAATTGTCAATTTGAAAGGGAAAAAAAGGAGTACGTAGATTTGAAAAAAGAAAAAAGTATCCAACTCTGGTTTTCTCGTTATGAACTGAATTTAAGAGTGTATGCCCATAATTTGTAGGCTTAATTGCATATTAAATTATTACTCCCTCCGTCCCAGAGGTGTTTTCACTCCTGGGATGACACAACTTTTAAGAAAAGTAGATTGTTGTGTAAAGTTATATTATTAAAATAATAAGATTAGTTGGATTGTGAGAATAAAGTTAAAGTAATAGTTTCCATTTATAGGGTGTGAAAACAATTATGAGACGGACGAAAAAGGAAAGTGTGAAAACAATTATGGGACGGAGGGAGTACCATTTAAAAATTTATAATTTAATTTAAATTTTTGGGTATTGACAAAGTAATTTTTTTTTTTTTTTGTAATTTAAACTTCGGGCAGTTTGCCCTTTGCGCGTAAGTTGATGTGTACAAATAAATACATAATTATTATCCTAGTAAACATCCATATCATTACTAATAAATTTATGATAGTTTTTAAAAAAAATAAATGCTATATAAACTTCTAAATAAATATTTATTATAATTTTTAAATCAAAATAGTTTATTATATTTTAAACCTAAAAAATAAAAAATTAATTAATAAATTTAAAATATCAAACATCAAAATAAATTCAAAATTATTCATATTCTCTCTAAAAAATAATAATATATTTAATTATACTAAAAAATTAAATAATTTATTTAAATCAATTCTAAATTCAAATAAATATATATTCATATACATAATTTTTATACCTTTTAAATTTTAAAAGTTATATATATATTTCTTAAAATTATAAAATCTCACACAAAATTCATGATTCAAAATTATTAATAAATGCAATTATTTTTGTTTGGGGGAAAATATACATTTTTGTCATATAAGTTTCGTTAACTTTGGTTTTCGTCCTCTTAAGTTTTGAATTTTTATTTTCGTCCTTTAACTTACCAAAATTTATGGTTTTCGTCCTCTTAAGTTTTGAATTTTTGTTTTCGTCCTTTAACTTACCAAAATTTATGGTTTTCGTCCTCCAACCGCATATAACCAGTCACACAACCGGTAATACACAGATCAATTTTTTCTATTTTTTAAGCGAAATACTGAAGTGGTGGTATTTAGAGGGAATTAGGTCTTGATGGATAAAATACAAAATTATCCGTAAATTCTCTCACAAATCAAAACCCTAGTCGATCAAATTTAGGCATGGGGGTTTGAGAGAATTAGGGGAAAAAGGAACAAAGATCCCCAAATCAAAATATCCAAAAGCCTAAATTCTTTTGAGCGCATACTCACTGTACGGAAAGGAAGAGAGATGTCTTCAAGAAATTTGTATGAATCAACGAGTTTCGAGCGCAATATTAAGAATCATTGTGGTTTCGTTGCACGGTTTGTACATCATATTCAAAAATAAATTCGGACAGAAGATTCTATGGATGTAAGTATTTGACGGTATTTGAGAGGGAATTTACGGTTAAAAGTGTACTTTGTCAAGACCTAATTCCCTCCAAATACCCTCACGCTATTATTTTATTTTTTAAAAAAAGAAAGAAAAAATGAGTCCACGTGTATATTACCGGTTGTATGATTGGTTATAGGCGGTTGGAGGACGAAAACCATAATTTTTGATAAGTTAAAGGACGAAAACAAAAATTCAAAACTTAAGAGGACGAAAACCATAATTTTTGGTAAGTTAAAGGACGAAAATAAAAATTCAAAATTTAAGAGAACAAAAATCAAAGTCAACAAAACTTATAGGACAAAAATGTGTATTTTCCCTTTCGTTTGTATTTTCTTAATTCTTTGTTATGCACAAACCTGACAATGAGGCGATGAATCCCCATTCATACAAGAATTTGTCCCGAATAAAATAGGAATAATTTTTTCCCATTCGCTTCAGGGAAAATGCAGTAACTGAGTAGGTATTATTTTCGTCTTCACCTCATATATATTTTTAATTACTTATTGAATATGTGAGAAGAACCTCAATAAAATGAAGTGGAGCTTTCTTGTCCGATTTTATATATTTTCTCTCTTTTGTATTAAATTTATAAAAATATCTATTTTCTGAATGTATAAATTTAAATTCATTTTCATCTAAATTAAATACTGTACATTAATAACAAGTTAAAAATTATAAATATAAAAAAATTTGAGATGAGTTGCAACTATATTATTCTAGAAAAAAAAAGAATAATATATTAAATATTTTATTAAAATTAATGTCTTATATACTTCAATGCACGGTGCTATTCATGAGATTTTATATACTTCAATGCACGGTGCTATTCAGAGATTAAATATTTTATTAAAATTAATGTCTTAGGACCACACACTAAATAATCATGATTGGATTACACTAAATATTAATTTAGTGTAAATAACCTAACTATTTAATGAAAATAATCTCAACTGTTTAAACAAATACACATGGGTTGCACAATATGATTTATTAAATTGCTTAAATTTGGATCAAAGAAAATAATATATTAGAGAATTATAATTAATGTGGTATGAATGAGTTGATTAAATCTGTAGATTACAATTGAAAATAAGGCAAAAGATCATTATAAGATGACAAAAACAACAATAATTACGAATTAAAATTGTAAAAATGGATGAGAATTGAGGATGCAAAGTTAAAGTTGAATTCTAGAGAATTTATTCACCAACCATAAAGTAGCATTAATTTGACAAACACAATTAAGTACTCCCTATATTTAAAAGTATGTAAATTTTTATATTAAATTATAGAATTTATTCACTAACCATAAAAATTATTGCACTATTTGACAAGCACAGTTAAGTACTCCCTATATTTAAAATAAGTGGCATTTTAAAAAATTTGTATTAAATTAAGATTCATCAAATATATTCTAAAATAAATGCTAAGATCAGATTTCAAGATAAAGACAAATAATACAACCAATACTAGTGTGGGTGAAAGAGGAGGACTACTTCACACATGTGAAAAATTATAGAGAACAAGATGAACCTAATCCAGAATTCAAAATTTCGTTCTTAACGGATAAATCACACATTTTCCCTTATAAATAGAAGAGGATTTCAGAGGAGAAAAACAACAACTCGAGCACTACAAGCATTCAATTTGAGCAAATCTACAACTAGCAAAATTCAGAGAGCTTTATTAGAGAGATTTTTCTTTGTGATTCATAAGCTAGTTGATTAGGATTTTCTTAATAAAGAATCACTTTTCTGTTGTTGTTCCCTCACATATTTTCTATTGTTGTAATATCTACTTAGTGTAGATTTCCCTTAGCGAGGTATAAGACTCTTGGTAGGTCTGTGTATTCTTAGTGAATAGGTCAGTGATCTTGATGAGATCTAGTTTTGAGGGGGAAATACTTGTACAAGGATCTTTGTAATCATTTCTTAGTAAATTTTAACACCTAAGTGGTGTAACAACGGATGTTGGAGATCTGTTTATAGACTATGAACCACTATAAATCTTGCTTGTCCTACTTAGTCATTTATTGTTTTATTGCATATTGTTTATCCTTACATTGTTACATACATCCTTACTTTGAAATTGCATAAAAGTTGTTTTTTACAGAACCAGGAATCTACAGTTGTAGACTTCATAGTCATTCAGCTGTAAACTCCATTATTCAAATTTTTTTTCATTAACACACACTTATTCCGTTGCACTCAAAGAGGTTTTTCAATACACTCTTAAGTGTGAGAAACCACTCTGAAAAATATCTACAAGTTGCTTTTATTTTTTCTTAAGTTTTGAAAACTCTGTAGTCTATAGCTGTAACTTTTGTGGTTTTAAAGCCTTGTAGATTGTCCTTAAACTTTAAAGTTACTTTAAAGGTTCTAGTATCCTATTTTATAAAGTTTTAAAATATTATTTTTGAAGGTTTATTCACCTCCCCTCTAGACCTTCACAACTTAAAAGGACCAACAAAAGTGATTACTCATAAACAGGACTCAGATGTTGTCTTTCCTCAAATTTTACAAAACGTCTTCAAGAGGTGGTGATGTTATCTATAATGTTGTTGTTAGTTTTATGTGAACTATTGATTTGTTCTTTTGTTGAATTGTACGATCTTGACGATCCATACTAAGTTATGTCGATTCTCGGTCCGATTTAACAATCCATACTAAGTTATTTTGATTTTTGGTCCAACCTTGATGATCCATTCTATATTATGTCGATCTTTGGTCCAAGACATGTTCAGCTACCGAGTTATCAACTCAAGGGAGCGCATTGTACGATAGTAACATTTTATGTCGACCTTCGAATCTTATTCAAGTTAAAGGACCAAAGGGGACCGCTTCTCGAACCCATTGCACCAGCGTCCAATATGTATGGTATAACTGACGAGTTATACATTTATGGTGAGATGATATGAATATGATGTGTTGAACCATGTGTATGATTAAACTTAAAGATACTACCGATCTGCATAACAATTTATGGGTCACCCACTCAGATTCATATCTCACCCCAATACTCTATTAATCAACATATTAATACACATTTAATATACCAATCACAATAATAAAATATTTATCTCATATTTTTTTACTGAATTAATATTCATATTAATTATCGCATCATTCCAATACTAATTTCATATGAGTTACCAAGTACAATCTTATTTTATTTGCTAACACCCGTTCTCATTCGTGGACTTTATTCTAAAATATATATTCTCTAATAGGAGGCAGAACGATTGAATAATTTAATACACGTAGAGTTACTTTCTGCGAAAATCAAACTCAACTATGATCATGAAACAAAAATTCTAATACCATTAAAAAAAATTCATCTTATCTTAAATTCCAAACTTGTAAAAGAAAATTGAAATTAATCCTTTTACATTATTTCTCTAACAGTTGATATATTTTGGATTGGGAATTGTCCAACATAACATGCATTTGTGTTTGTTCAACAAAACGACTTGATTAACGCCTATAACAAGTAACAACAAAAGAAAAGAAGAATGTTACTTGGATGGAAGTGGTAGCCAGTCGAGTGTTTGACCAGCAAACATGGGAACAATTTCACCCCATGGATAAGAGAAGGAGCTTGGCACCTTCCATGGGGTCTTGCTCAGTTCAATCTTAGACGTGTTCCTGGCAACACCATAGAAGTCTGCCCCGTTAAAGCTAGTAAAACCTTCTAACTTGTCCAATGCGCCAGCCTGCACTCTCGTATTTGAACGATGCTTTAAATCAATTTTTATCACAAAATAATTTTTCACAACTAATTAAAATTTACCTCTTCAAACACCTTTGCATACACTGACAAGGCCACTGGAGCATTGTAAATCCCAGCACATCCACAGGAGCACTCCTTTTTGCTTCGTTCGTGAGGAGCGCTATCCGTTCCCAGGAAAAACCTCCTACTTCCACTTGTCACAGCCGAAACAATTGCCTGCCCTTTAGTCGCAACATATTAAGCATTAGAACGTATCTCAAGTAAAAAAACATTTAGGCTCTATTTGGATGGATGGATTTGAAAATGAATGAATTTGAAAATTAATAAATGTAAAAAGACATATTTCAAATCATGAATTGTAAAGAGTTGTGAAAAAAGAGAAAAAATAAAGAAGAGGGAAAGATAGAAGGGGTAGATAGGAGTGATTTTAAATGACATGATTTTGATGGGGATTTAAAATTCCTTCATTTTAAATATGACTCAAATCTAAATATTTGTAAATTCGTTAATTTACATGGAGAAAGTGGTTATTTGTGAGTGAAATCCATGGATAAATCCCACCATCCAAATGGAGCCTTAGACGCAACATATTATGCACTAGAATGTATCTCAAGTAAAAAAATCAGAGAAACAAAAACTGCAAGGTTAAAGGGCATACTATGTATCTCTCTCTTTAGCACAGGAAGGCAGTAATTGTGGGGTTGCAACCCTCCTTGGAAAAGAGAATTCCTGTTAAGAACAAGATGTTGTGGTGTGACAGTTGCCGCTACAAATCCTAATAACATAAACAATTGAAATTAGACAATGACAATGGAAGGAAGATGAAATGGTATTTTATTTTTTCTCAAAACAAAGAGATTCGAACACAAACACGACTTACTGTCATCACAAGACTCAACGAAATCAACAGCATCCTTAGTAGTAATATGCTCCATGACGACCTTCAATTGAGGCAACTTTTTGAGCAAGGGGCTTAGAACAGTGTCAATGAACACCTTTTCACGATCAAACACATCAACATCAGGACTTGTTACCTCCCCATGAACCTGCAGACACTCTCCCTTGTATGAGGCTTTGCCGATTGTTCATGCATCAATTAGTTGCAAGTTGCAATGACATAAGATATAGTTGATTTTAGTGATGCAATGCAAACATTCCCTTGTCAGAATTAGCTAACATTCTAACTTATTAATAATCTGGCAGTCCCTTCCCTTGTTCTTTTTCAACTTGAGGGGGATTTGACAAATCCGGATGGAGAAATAAAGTAGATGGGAAAAGTAAAATGAATAAATTTGTGTTATAAGTTGGGATGGAGGAATAGAGGTAGATGTAACTTTATGTCAAATCAATACTTTTGAGCAATGATGATACATTATTTTATTATTGTTAGCTAATAATAAAATAATTAAATTTTAATAAAAGTAAAAAACAAAGTGAGTATATGTAAAAAAAGAGAGAGAGAGAGAGAGAGAGAGAGAGAGAGAGAGAGAGAGAGAGAGAGAAAGAGAGAATGAATAAATAAGTAAAAGGCAATGATGTGATTGTTTTAGATACGTATGTGTATAATAGGGATGAATGTGTATTTGGATGGAGAATTGAATTTGTAAATCTAAATATAAGATGTGATGGAGAAAACCAAATCCCAAATCGGAATTTGTAGGCCTAAAAAGAACAAGTTACGCCTGCAGTGTACGTGAGCGCCGAAAGCAGAATTAATAGGCTGTGGGTTTGATTGTCCATGTTCTATGATTCGCGACTGTCATTTACTTTCCATATGTAATATTGAGTGTGTTGAAAATAAGGCCCATGGGTCAAGTGAGTCTATGTATTGTTACTTGTTGGTACGGTGGTTTTTTGGATGTGAGTATACGTTTGGAACTTACAGCCATTTGCGGCACGGGATGGATAATTCTGTTGTGTGTGTGAATTTAGTGTCCAATTTCCTCAACTCCAACAATTTGGTCCAACCGACCGGATCCGACATGGTGACGAGATCAGAAGAACAACTCGCAGCGTTGGAGAAGGGAATGGAGAATTGTGAGGCTAGAGTTGATGCGTTGACCATAACTGTGTCAGAGATACATACCTTATCGCCAATCTCGCTAAGGAGAAGGGCGCAGCGTCGGAGGCCTACTCACATGGGGAAGCAGACTATTTGCCTGCAACCTCGCTACCTGCTGCGACAATCGGAAATCATACTCCTTGGATTGAGCTTCCCATGTTTTCCAGCGATGACCTTTCATCTGGGATCTCCCGGGTGGAACAATTTTCGCCATTGAGAAGACCCCGAAGGATATGAAATTTGACTACGCCATTGGCTACAGTGGTTGCGATCACGGAGCCCAAACCTGATAGAGCACCGTTAATCGTATACAAGAGGAGGGCGAAGAAGTGATGTTTACCTTGTTCGTTTATTTTAAGTTAATTATTTATTTCAGTTTAAGTATTTAATTAATTAGCGGGCTTTGTGCATGGGCCTTGCTAAGTATCTTTCCATATCCTTCCATAATTGTAGGAACCTATTTATTTGGGGAATCATTGCCCTAGGGTTTTTATCAGAAATTTTACATTCAGAGCAGCCTATCGGCTTGTGGCAGAGACGAGTTCTCTGAGGCCCTTTCGAGGGAGTTTTACGTGTGTTTTGTATGTGCCCATACCTTAACTCTATCAATTGGTCCGACCTGCCGCTCTTTCCTACCAAGACTGCAAAAGAGAGATGTGATGCGATGGAGAAGAGTATGGGCGATCTCCAGGGGGTAGTTACTTCTCAGGGTGCCACCATATCTGGCCTGGAGCAGAAAATAGATTTGATCTTCGGGAAATTGGAGACTATTGGTTCATCGACAGCGCCTGGGGGAGCACAGCCTCCTGGGGTTGACGAGTCGGGTTCAGCATCAGTAGGAAAATGTCCTATGCTTCCATCTGATCCCATCAGCACTGCTACTGTTGGCGGGGAATTCACCCCAGGCTTTGCCCAAGATGGAGCTGCTAGTTTTCGATGGATCTGATCCCATCACTGGGCTTGCCAAGGCAGAGCAGTTCTTCCTGGTTCACGAGACACCGTTGGGGAGTTGCGTGAAACTTGCCCTCATCGCGATGTCGGGGCGAGCGATGTTCTGGGCGCAGTGGGCTCTCCGATGGGACGCTGCAGTGACTTGGCCCAAATTTTCCTACGAATTGGTCCAACGTTTTGGGGACAATTCCGCCTTGAATGCATACGAGGCGATGCAGGTAACCCGTCAAACAGGCGACATTGATAACTACGTCGCCCTGTTTGAAGAGAGGGTCGCGCAGCTCCCATCGCTTTCTCCGGAGCAGTATTTGAGGATGTTCTTGGGCGGCCTGCAACCTGCACTTCGGGATAAAATTGCGAATTCAGAATTATCAGATGTGTTCGCAACAATCAGGGCGACCCGCCGGGTGGCCCACGCAAGCAGACCGCCAGCCCAATTTTCGAAGCTACATACTCCAAAACCGCAGGTCCAACCCGTTTTCCCCACTGGAATCCGGGCGGTGCAAGTTCACCAGCCCCTACCCAGTCCTCCGGTAAGTCTTCCCAGTCACAGACCGCTTCATCAGGGCCTTGTCAAACCCGCAATACCCGCCACCTCACGGCGGAGGAGCAGCGCGAGTACCGTGCCAAGAGTAAATGCTTCTGTTGTGCACAACCATATGGTCCTCTTCACAAGTGTGCACAACCTCACTTGGCCCTTTTGTTGGAGGGTTCGCCCGATGACAAGACCGTGGACTTTGAGGAACCCTCGGGTACGGAGGACACCATGGAGGCAGAAGTTTTTCAGGAGTTGCAGGCCCTACAATTATCTGAACTTTCATCTAACGGGTTCGACGGTGCCAAAACAATGAAATTGTTTGGCCGCGTGGGGAAAAACGCTTGCTCACCATGATTGACAGTGGTGCAAGCCACTGTTTTTTAGCAGAAACTGTCGCACAGACCTTGGGGCTGCACATTGATCCTACAAAGGAATTTACTGTTACCTTGGGTGATGGAACGCGGGTAAATATGCAGGGAATTTTTAGGAAGGCACCGATTACTCTTGACTCCCATACCTTTTATGTTGACTGTTATGTTAGCGGTGTTGATATTATTCTGGGGGTATCTTGGTTGGCAACGCTGGGGGATGTCACGTCCAACTGGGCTACATTGACCATGGCGTTTACGGTTGGGGGCAAGACTCTGAAGTTAGTGGGAGATCCTTCCCTTACCCGGAAATTTTGCACGAGGGCAGATCGTGGGGCAATGCAACTGGATGATGAAGTGTGGTTCCTATGGGCAATGAATGGGGGAAGCACGTTGCAGAGCTTTGCCACAGTGTCCTCCTTGTCCACCGAGCAACAGCAGGCCTAGATAATTTATTGTTCGAGTTTGCAGCCATCACCCAACCTCCTGTGGGCCTTCCCCCTAGCAGACCTTTTGATCACCGGATTGCTTTAGAGCCGGGGGCTCCACCGGTGTCGTTTCGTCCCTATCCATACAATCATTCGCAGAAGGACGAGATGGAGAAATTGGCTTCTAAAATGTTACCAGCAGGTATTATTTGACCCAGTTCGAGCCCCTACTCGAGCCCAGTACTACTTGTCTGTAAGAAAGATGGGTCGTGGCGTTTCTGTGTGGATTATCGAGCACTGAATAAAATTACGGTGCCCGATAAATACCCAATTCCAATTATACAGGAATTATTAGACGAGTTGCATGGGGCCTGCTGGTTCATTAAGCTGGATTTACGAACAGGTTATCCTCAAATTCGTGTCGCACCGGAAGATATTCCGAAAACAGCTTTCCGCACACATTCCGGCCATTACGAGTTTCTTGTCATGCCCTTTGACCTTACGAATGCTCCTGCTACTTTTTAAAGTTTGATGAATGAAGTTTTTCAGCCGCATCTGCGCAAGTTCGTGCTCATCTTCTTTGATGATATATTGGTCTAATAGCAAATCGAGGTCAGCTCATCTCCGACATTTACACTAGGTTTTCACACTCCTACAGGTGCATTCTCTAATTATTAATCAAAAAAAGTGTGTTTTAGGGGGGTACGAGTGAATACTTGGGTCATGTTGTTTCTAGAGACGGGGTTCACATGGAGCCGTCCAAGGTTGGAGCCGTACTACAGTGGCCAACTCCGGATTCTCTTCGTGGCCTTCGGGGTATGGGAAAATTGCAGCCCCGTTAACAGCATTGTTGAATAAAGAAAGGTTGGTGAAGTAGTGTTGGACGGCCGAGGCGGACGCTGTATTTCAGAAATTGAAGGGGGCACTTACATCCGCTCCAGTCCTCCGTATGCCTGATTTTTCCCAGCCATTTGTCATTAAGTGTGATGCATCCGGGCGGGGTTTGGGGGCAGTTCTGATGCAAGGCAAGCAGCCCATTGCATTTTTTAGCAAGCAGTTGTCAGTCCGTTTGCTTGCTAAGTTGGCATATGAGAAGGAGCTTATGGCCTTGGTTCTAGCTGTCCAGCATTGGCGAGCCTATTTATGGGGAGGAAATTCACGATTTGTACAGATCAGAGGAGTCTCAAGCACTTGCTTAATCAGCCGTTGACCACTCCAGCTCAGCAAAATTGGGCGGCTAAACTCCTGGGCTTTAATTTTGAAGTTGTGTACAAAGAATGGGTGAATAACCGGACGGCAGACACTTTATCTTGTAGGGATGATGACTTGGCTTTGTCGGCAATTTCCAGTCCATTGCAGGAAGCCATCAAGGCTGATTCAGACCTCTCCACTATCATTGATGTTTTATCTTAGGGACAACCGGGCCCAAAGCATTACACTTTGTCGCAAGGGGTTTTGTTCTACAAAGGCCGTTTACCTCGCCAATCTCCGTGGGTTTTGAAGCTGCTGCAGGAATTCCATTCATCTCTGGGCGGGGGGCATTCAGGCGCTTTTTGCACTTATAAGTGTCTGTCCGCAAACATCTATTGGCCGGGTATGACTAGGGACGTGGCTCGATTCGAAGCCAAATGTGATGTTTGCCAACGAAATAAATACGAGACGAAATCTCCTGCAGGCCTGTTGAGTCCCCTTCCCATTCCGGATCACGTGTGGGAGGATATTAGTATGGACTTTATTTCGAGATTGCCACGTTCGAACGGGGTGGATTCAATATTGGTAGTGGTGGATAAATTTTCCTATGGACATTTTTTTGGGTCTTTCACACCCTTATACGGCCAAAACTGTGGCTGATGTTTTTGCTAAAGAGGTGGTACGTCTGCATGGGGTTCCAGCGTCCATTGTGTCAGGTCATGATCCGATTTTTCTATCTTCTTTTTGGAAGGAGTTGTTCTGAGCCATGGGAACGAAGCTGCGGATGAGCTCTGCCGCCTATCACCCGGAAACAGACAGCCAGTCTGAGGTGTTGAATCGCTGTGTTGAGACATATTTACGTTGTTTTGTGTCGGAGAGACCAAAGGGGTGGGGTAAGTGGCTGTCGTGGGCGGAATTCTGCTACAACACCGGATTCCAGTCGAGGGCGGGCACGACACCTTTTGAGGTAGTGTATGGGCGGCCGCCATTGACCTTGCTGCCCTTTATGCCAGGGGAGATTCGGACGCAGTAGTTGGCGGATACCCTGCGGGAGCGGGATGACATTTTAGGGGCCTTGCGCGTTCAATTGCAGCGTGCGCAAGATCGCATGGTAAGGGAGGCCAATAAACATCGACGACCTCTAGAATTTGTGGCGGGTGACTTGGTTTATCTGAAATTCAGACCTTATAGGCAGAGGAGTTTGTTCACGAGACGAAATGCAAAGTTATCCCCTCCTTTTTTTGGTCCATTTGAAGTTGAGGAAAGGTTGGGTAAAGTGGCAAACCGCTTGAAACTTCCGCCGGGCTCTGAAGTACATCTTGTATTCCACGTCTCCTTGCTAAAGCCAGCAATTGGGAATGTTGTTACCACCCCCAGATTACCGGAAGACCTGTTAGCAGTCGACGCGCCGTACTTACCAGCTACAATATTGGGCCGTCGGTAGGTGGATCGTGATGGAGTCCAAGTTGAACAGGTTCTGGTGCAGTGGCTCGGGTTGGGAGAGGAGGAGAACACGTGGGTGGACGTGGCTGATTTTCGTGGCTAGTTTCCGGAGTTTAGCCTTGAGGACAAGGCTGTTTCGGCCGGGGAGGCAGTTGATAGAGCACCGTTAATCGTATACAAGAGGAGGGCGAAGAAGTGATGTTTACCTTGTTCGTTTATTGCAAGTTAATTATTTATTTCAGTTTAAGTATTTAATTAATTAGTGTGCTTTGCGCATGGGCCTTACTAAGTATCTTTCTATATCTTTCCATATCTTTCTATATCCTTTCATAATTGTATGAACCTATTTATTTGGGAATCTTTTCCCTAGGGTTTTTATCATAAATTTTACATTCAGAGCAGCCTATCGGCTTGTGGCAGAGGCGAGTTCTCTGAGGCCCTTTCGAGGGAGTTTTACGTGTGTTTTGTGTGTGCCCATACCTTAACTCTATCAAAACCTTAGTTGGGCTCAATTTTCCAATCCTTGTGAAGAGGCTGACACTCACTCGCCAAACATCAACAATGGATGAATATGTTCATCGGTTCATTACCCAATTGTCTTCCTTACCCAACCTAACCAACCCCAATGCCCTAGGCCTATTCCTTCATGGTCTTAGGCATGATGTCAGGATACGTATCCGATAAAAGATGCAAAAGACATTGCTACCACAATGCATCTTGCGAGAGAAATCGAAAGGGAGCTTTCTGACTCGATGCAACCAGCACTTAATCATTCACCTATCCGTTTGGAGGTAAATTTCAGTGGTAGAGCTACACGAGATCAGCGGGGGTTCTGCCTTCCAAGGCCACATCGATTGGGTGGACGAAGTCACCCAACATTTCACGCAATCTGGATCGTGGGATTGTTCCCTCTGCCTCCACCAAATCCACCAATTCTACAGGACGACAACTTACAAGACCATCACAAAAATTGTCTCAAGCAGAGTATAGAGACTTTCGTTCCAGAGGGCTTTGTTTTCGATGTTGGTAGCCCTATTCCCCTGCTCATGTATGTTCGAACCAGATGCTGCAAGTGTTGGTCGCCTTAGATGCCGATGAAGAGTTGGAGAATGAGGTGTTTGAAAATCCATTTGCAATGTCAAACATGGAAATTACAGAAAAGACCTCTCTTCCATTATCCTTTTCTCGGCATCGGCCTTTGGTTTGATGGGCCACAAACGTTGAAAATTCATAGGTTCCATTAAAGGGAGGGAAGTGGTTGCCATGGTAGATAGTGGAGCAACACACTGTTTCATTGCTCCAGACGTGGTGGAAGCATTAAATCTTCCAACAGATTGCTCCAAAGAATTGACCGTAACCTTGGGCAATGGGAATCGCATCAGCATATCTGGAGTTTGTCTGGATGTTGAATTGGACTTGGGTTCGACAATCTTTATTTTTTCTAGGCACATCTTTCAGGTGAGTGGTGTTGATGTAATTTTAGGAGTCACCTTTTTGGCAGCCTAGGGGGAAATAGGGAAATAACGGTCAACTAAAATACACAAGCATTGCGATTTACTCTACAAGGCAAGCCTCACAGTCTTCAAGGGGTACCTGGTTTGCACAAAAGATACGTTGTGGGTTTGATTGTCCATGTTTTATGATTCGTGACTTTGTCATTTCCTTTCCATATGTAATATTGAGTGTGTTGAAATTAAGCCCCATGGGCCAAGTGAGTCTATATGTATTGTTACTTGTTGGTATGGCGGTTTTTTGGATGTAAGAATACTTTTGGAACTTACAGCCATTTGCGGCTTTGGACGGATAATTCCATTGTGTGAGCATGTATTTAGCGTCCAATTTCCTTAACTCCAACAGCACTGGCCTAAAGGAAATATATCCATGCATCAAATAAATCTAAAATCAATTTCATTATCTCTCATCTAATGGCTCCGAACATTATAAATCATCATATTGTCCCTCAATCATTCTCAAAATTTTAGAAAAATAATTTCAGGTACACAGGAACCATTGGTTCTTCCTTCTCAAAAGTCAAAATCTCCAATAGAAATGAATTTCAATTTTCTTTTCCACATTTTTATTTGCTAACATTCATCAGTACGTACGTCAGATTCTGTGTAAAAGTTTCAATACCCTAAGCTGAATTTTTTTTAAGAAATTATCAAGAACTAACTTTCGAAATTGAGGGATTTGAAGAAAAGTTCTAAGCATGAGATCAAATCTGATAGTATGCTTAAAGGCTGTCATAGTGGCATTTGCGTTGTTTTCTCTACTTGTACTTGTTAGGGTTGTGTACCCCTTGTACTCACTATAATATTTTGCTAATTCCCAAAAAAAAAAACGATCTCTCTCCCTTGAAAACATGAGAGGAAAAATAAATAAGTAGAGTGATGGTAGATGAGATATATACATCTTGTTTCCTCGTATAATCACTTCCACCCTCCATTATTTTAATGCTATAAAAGACTTTCAGCGTAGTACGAGGCTTTGATTCTATAGTAAAATGCTGAAATACTACAGCATAGTTAGCACATTCTTCAGCAGAAATAGCATGTTTACATCATTTTTATGGCATTCTTAATTGTCTAGCAGAGAAGACCTTCCAAGGCCACTAAGGCATTAACTAGAGAGTGTTATATATAATATGTCACATTTAAATTTCATAAGAATAGAGAGAGATAAACTCACCAGCAAAGGCATGTTTTGCCGGACCATCTCCTCAAGTACAGGTAAACACTTCCCAAATAAATCTGTAACACCTTCTTGAGAATTTGTTGTAGCACCAGCAGGATACAACTTCACCGCGTATACAACTCCGCTCTCTCCTGTGACAGCAACTACTTATATCAACCATGAACGGTTAGAAAAGTAACAGGAATAAAACTTATTTTGTTAACTTACACAGCAGATGAGCATGATCTTCTGCATCTAAAGAAACAATAATCATGCAATTAACATACAAGGTGGCTTAGAAAGGAGTTCATTGGGTTGTTGTCTTAAAATATAGGACAATCATCTCCAGCCACTAAAGTAAACTGAAACATATCACTATGATTGAACTGTATAGAAATTGTGCTTTTTGAAATTTAATACCGCTGTCAGTGTTCAGTGAAAGAAAATTGACAATGCATTAGTTCATTGTGTAGTCATGCACAATATTATTAAAACATGAGTTCCTCAAACAGAAAAACAAATAAGTCTCATACAGTTATATATGATACATGCATGAAGAGTTGCTCTCACTTGCTAATTTGATCTCATTAGGGCTGGTAGTGTCTGTCAAATAAAGAGTCATCATAGGAGTGAAGTCACTATTTTGTGGTAGAGCTTTCAAAATTGACTGGTGATAGGCCATAGCTGCAGCTGTCGTGGTGATGGGAGGCCTCAAGTTTGGCATGATTATGGCTCTTCCAAAGTGATGTGAACTATATGCATAATAGTCTTTTAGACAAAGTTGCGACATAAACATAAACAAGGGGGAAAAAATATTCAAAACCAAAAAAAGAATTAATAACAAAAATGTTTCAAATTGAATAGCATAAAGTAATTAAAAAAAGGTTGGGGGACAAAAATTTGGGCAGTCGTGAATCAGGTTTGGGTGACTAAACCTGTGAGAGACTACTGCTTGAAGAAGTTCGCCATCACGAAGATGGAGATGCCAGTCATCTGGACGGGTGATTGAAAGCTCCATCTTTATCTTAGATGCTTTTAGATGGATAGGTCCTCTGGCTTTCACAGGTACAGATGATAACTGATTGAAAAACGTTGTGATAGATTTGAAAATAGTAAGTTATAATGAGCTTCCTCACATCAAGATATTATGCAATGAGATGAATCTGGAAGGAAACTTGTACAGCGGAATGTACAATGAGTTTCATGAGATCCAAAAGACATACACCGAAACAGCTATTGAGTTAAAAAAGTGAACCTTTTTAGAGAAAACTGAAGACGTACCAAGAGTGCTTCCCTAAGCACAAAATCCAAGAAAATGAGCATCAACCTCAAAGATCAATAAACATGTCATAGATTTTATTTTAACAAGTATGACCAAAATGGATGATACAAATAAAAAAAAAAATGGCATACTCTGCAAGGAGAAATAGATGGCTTGAGCATCATAAAAACAACAAAACAACTTTAATGCCCTTTTCTATTTTTGGAAACCTGCACGCGAATTACATATATTAGACTATGGTGGTTGTCAATTAAGAAATACATTTCTCTAGATGGTCTATGTATTCAGAAAATATGTAGATAATCAACTATTTTAACTCAACAAGAGACAATCTGTCACAAATTGTTCAGCTCTAACATCCACTAATCTGATAATTGAGCAATTCTATCAGGTCTTGTTTGCTAGCAAGTACTAAGGGCTTACTGATACATAAACCTATGTCGTCTGTTGTTCGGTTTGTTGTATGCTTTATGCATTTTGTCCTGTGCTTATAATCCGTCATCTCATCATCATTTTTATGCAATCTAGCTTGCCCCCTTTTAACAATTTGTTTTTTTTTTCCAAGCTCACTTACTCCTGGAGTTGTTACCCCTGCTCCCCAAGTTTTCTCTTCCATATTGTACTCATTAATCAAATTTTTCCATGATGCATTGAGAAAATCCTCAATACGCCCAAATACATTTTAGACGTCATCAAAATTAAATATTTGACTACATAAATAACGAGGAAAAAAACCATAGTCCAAAATCTGCAACGAAAAAAAGAGAAATTTATAAAATTCCGAAATTTTAAAAATTACATAAATCTAACTTTAACAATTGTTAGGTAACTCGAAAGTCATTAACCCAAACATTATTACAGCCATATTTCAAAAAATTAACAAGTAGCATGGGGATATTCGCATAAATTCACCAGTGGCTCACGAGGAAACAAACTATATTGCTCGGAGTCCACTAAAATGAGAAAGTACACGTGACCGTCGGGTGGAATACGTACCGAGTTCTTCAAGTTTCCAGGCCCGGAATTTAACAAAAGATGATGAAGGAGCAAAATTTTCAGAACTGAGATAAGGTGAAGACTGAAGCGTCACTGTTACTGCTTCGCGAAAAAAGATGGCAGTCATGTCGAGTGTATGTAATTAGGGTTGCTTTGTTGCACATGTGCGGGTTCGATGTAGATATGAGGATTTAAAAAAATAATTTGGGTGTTATTAGTAAAAAACATAAGTCTGTTTATCTATTATTTTTATTTTTTATATATAATAGGGGCAATAAAAAAAGAGCAATTATGTAAATAAGATAAATTTATAAATATAAAACTTGTATCACAAAATGGTTTATATAATAAAAATTATTCATGTAATATTTTACCTTAAAAAGGGGTTTGAATTTTATTATAAAAAGAGCATGTGTGTAATTTTATTATAATATTTGAGTGTTCTTTTGAATGTGCATTTTTTATAAATTTTGCACTTTTTTTTTTTTTTTGCATTTTAAGGGAAGATGTGCCCCTCTTTATTTCTTTTTCTATATAATATATTAAAATTTTATATATTTTTTAGAATTTATAAATTAAATGTCTAATATTCATATTTTTTCTAATAAAAACTTTAGTATGTTGAATGATTTAATATAGTTCTTTTATTAACTCATTACATACATCATAAAAATGAATTTAATCTAAAGTAAGTGTCATAATTTTAATTTATATTATATAAAATAATAAAATTTAATTGAAAAAATATATTTAATAATTAACAAGTAGGATTTGAGGAGCAGATTCGAGTATGCATTAATTGAGTTTGTCACGTGGCAGTCGAATACGCCACGTGAAAAATTAGATATGCATATTCAAAAATCACACCTTATTTAGGAGGCGGGTACGAGTCAGGTACTGCATTATAATAATTTTAAAAAAATCTGTACACCTTAGTCAATTACTAAGTTAATTATTCATCAATCCTCATCAATATCTACATCAAAGTCCTCCTTCTCCTTCTCATCAAATATCTCGTTATCATCAACAACGAACTCCTCTTCCTCTTTCTCTTCATCAAATTCCTCCTCATCTTTATCTTTAAGTTTAGAAGTTGTGTGTTTCTTTTCCTTGCCTTTGTCTACTTGTTTGCTTCTTCAACTAATCTTGCACTTCAACTACTCACATTTTTTTCCCTTCCCCTTTTTCACTTTTTCCCTCTAGTTTGGTATACGGGTCATCAATCCAAGAGCATTAGTAACCCTACTCCAAATTAAATTTCACAATCATGTACAAAGTCTTCATCTTCATCGTAATTTTTTTCCCCAACCATTCACTGATTTCATCAATTTCTTTTACAAAAAATGGATCAATTCAATCACAAAAATCATAACGTTTGTATTTCACATTTTTTAGATTTTTATGATTTATTTTTTATTTTAAATGTGTATATCATTTGCTTAAAGTTGTTACAGAGTTAAAAAATATATATAAATAATAGTTAGAAAAATGACCTAAGAGTGTTAAATTATTTTTAAAATTTTGACCAGAAAAAAATAGGTCAAGAGGCACGCCTTTGTCGCCTCAAAAGGCACCTAAGGCACTCACCCGAGCACCAACGCCTCAGATTAGATAGAAGAGTCGCAAAGCCCATAGCCGCTCGCCTTCAGCGCTCAAAGTGAGCCTCAAAACTACATGACTGGCATAGAGAACACATTCAGAAATATGCTTCAGACATCACATGACATATTTCCGACTGTGATATAGTTTTTTTTTTTTCTTATCCTCCATCTGATTCTATGGATTGTATCTGAATTAAGAACCATTACTCATTATTAAACACACTTTAAATTTGTAGTTTTGAAGGTTTGCATTAACAATATTTGATACATGTCCCATCAACACAAGAACCTTCCATTTTACTTGTGAATTTTGAAAATTTGAAAGACTGCAAACAGAGACCATACTCAAAAGGAATCCCCATTTTTAAAATCCACTCCACCACGTCGGAAACGCCATCTCAGCCGCTCGTCGCCGGAACTGATAGGAAAATCTCAGCTCACAGCTGCACCATTCACCTCGGATCCGCCGCACCTTCGACCATCTACCTCTAGCTGTCGCCCGATTGTAGCTCATTCCACTGCCTGATGTGAGCCCTGTGAGACGCAACCTCTCTCCGTCGCCAACACCAGTGAACATCTCCGTCAGACTCGCAATCGTCGCCGGATTCCACACCACTAACGCCGAACTGCCTATGTACGGTAATCAGGAAGAAACTGAATTTGGGCCAAGTTTCATTTTAAGTATTTAAGCCCAATTGATTTAATTTTCTCATTTGCAAGAAAAAAAGGCTTAGGATTTTATGGATAAAAGGGAGGCAGTAACTCAATTGAGAGGAGGTATTGGTTTAGACGCACAGTAGGATTTATGGAGCCAGCCAGGACTGAGAACAAAAATATTTGGATTAATTTTATGTTTGATTGCATTTATTTTCGCAATCGTTATTAGATTTAAATTTCAGTTTATGCACTTTATTTCTTTTATATTTTTTTTCTTTTCTTTCTCATGTTATTGTTGATAATGTCTATGTTCAAGTGTTTTTGTTTTTATCCCAATTCATATTCACCCATCAGGCATGAGCTAATCACTCAATACTATGGAGGAAGAAAACTATGAATCATAATCATTTTTTTTAATTTCTTTTGTTAAGGAATTCCGATGAGATGAGTCAATCATAATCTTTTTTTTTTTAATTTCTTTTGTTAAGGAATTCCGATGAGATGAGTCATTTTAGTAGGTCAATGAGACACGTAGATGTTTATTACTCCCTTCGTCCCGTAGGAATTTGCACCCTACTGGACGACACATTTTTTAAGAAAAAATAGTTTTATATATAAAGTGTGCAAATTTGGGAGTGCTTAGACACTGAAAAACAAGACACTGAAAATCACTCAATACATTGGGAGTGCTTAGACACTGAAAAACAAGACTACTAGGGAGTGAAATATAAATGAGAGTTCTACTTCAATAGGACAATAATGTCTGACACACTCCTCAGATGAACTTTATGATAGAAATTTGCTATTATTAGTTCATAATGGAATTCACCCGAAGCATATCACCACTCCTGCACACTTACGTGTTAGTTATCCTTGATACTTCATATTTAGTTTTTATTTATTTTTTGTTTTAATTAATAATTAGATAGAAACCCCGAACTTGCAATTTAACTATTTATTTTTCATTTCAGAAACTCACAAAATCATAAAATTAGAATTGTCTCAATTGCTTCCCTATGTTCGATTTATAATTTGATCAGTTTATCACTACACGATCTTATACACTTGTATGAAAATTTATTTGTGTGCGAATACAAATCGCTAGTCAGTGACCCTTCCTCCATAAAATTGAAAAGACTCACCAAATTGCCACTAAAACCTACTCCAACGCTAACTCAATTTTCGCCTCAAATTGTCATCTGTGATCAGTGTGCGTCAAATTAGTTACGCATTGTTCCTAACCTCAAACTTTTCCCTTTTTAATCATTTTATTTATATTATACATATATTTGTTTAGTTATTTTATTATGTGATCTATTATTTGGAAGAGTGTTCTAATTCAGATAATTAATTAATATTAATATGTATTTTATATTTTTTGCATTATCTTGTAATATTTTTAAATTTATATTAAGTTTTATTAAATGTGTAATTTTTTATATTAATATGTAATGTGATGTATTATGTTATTGAATTTTAATTTGATTTTTTATGATAGAGTTTTTACTGTTGGTGACAAATTTAGTGGCAAATGAATAATTTTGGTGGGAAATTTGACTATAAGATTGGGAAAGTTCTAAAATTTGTCGCACAATATATATAAATATAAATGTGGGACGCGAAGGCAGAGTTTTTTTTTTTTTTTTCATTTTATCAAATATACTCCCTCCGTTCCTGAACAATTTTCATAGTAGTTCCGGGCATGCGAATTAAAAAAAGTAAGTATGTAAGTATAAAGTTAAATAATAAAATAAGAAAAAGTGTACTTTATTAACTTTTATGAGTGTAAAAAATTTATTTTTTAGATATGTCAAAGAAGAGATAGGATGTCCAAATAAAAAAAAGTGTGAAAGTAGTTTTGGGATGGATGGAGTATGTGATATATTATCAAACAATAATAAGGAAATGGTCTCTACGTTATACTTACGTGCTTTGATGAATAAGATATGTAACTTCTCATCAAAAACTTAAAATTAATGTATTGAACTCTTCAATTACTCTTCGATGTCTTTTGAGTTGAAATTTTGCATGCATGAACACATAATTTTGCAGTAATTTTTAGTGAATTATTT
>JAPKLY010000703.1:155305-179960 GCA_026898435.1 Prunella vulgaris
GATTTGTTTTATATCATCAAAACATCTAACACAGATATCCTAACAATTAGAGGTAAAATCTCCAAATGGTTCCCAGTGAATTTCGTTTCTGAGATGAAATAGGTTCCCAAAGAACGATTCCACAGAAGGAGAAGCCATGGATGTAATATGAAGATATGAAGAAAATCGGTTTGCAGAGAGAAATATATCAAGAAAAGATTTGAGTGCTTAAAGGTTGCAATAACAAAAACTTCCCTTATTTATACTAAAATCTAGTTTTAATCGGATGGCTCAGAAAATTATGACTTATGAAATTCGATGGTTAAGATTAAAACGCAAGATGCATGAAGACTCTTCGGTTTTCAAAAGTAATGAGTTAAAACTTTATCGAAAACTGTTCCCGCCCTCTGTGCATTAAATGCGCGTCAGAGCATATCCATATTTAATTCAAATAATTTTTATTAAATAATAACTAAATATTTAATGAATGGCTCGGATTAAATGACGAAATAAATTGATTTGATAATACGATAAACAGTATCAAGTATGATGCAAGCAAGATAAGATGACTAGATAAAAATCAGGAACCATACCAGTCAGTCAGATTTGTATTCTGACTGATACCATATGTGACCTATCAGGGTGACAAGCCCTGAATTCAGTGTCCTGAATCTTAGTCAGTCTATACTGATCATCCCTTTCATACTAAATGTTCCCCCTACAACCATTCACATTCTCTCTGAGATTCCTTCATCCTGAGTCCTAGTTAGTCATTCCCCCTGACCTTGTGCATTCTGATTAGAGATTCAGATTGAATCTCCTAAGCCTGGGTCAAGGAGTCCTAACTCTACTGATAACTCAACAAATCTGGTTTCAGGCAAAGCCTTAGTCAGAATGTCAGCTCTCTGTTTATCAGTAGGGACTCTCTCCATCCTGATGTCCTTCTTCTCAACATGATCTCTTATGAAGTGATGCCTGATGTCTACATGCTTACACCTTGTGTGTAAGACTGGGTTTTGGGATATGGCAATGGCACTATTATTGTCACAATAAATTGGGACTTCAGTGGCCTCAACTTGGTAGTCTCTCAGTTGCTGTTTCAGCCAAAGGATCTGAGAACAACAACTGCCTGCCGCCATATACTCAGCCTCAGAAGTAGACGTTGCAACACTGGTTTACTTCATAGAAAACCAAGAGATCAGTTTACTCCCTAGAAACTGACATGTGCCTGTAGTTGATTTCCTGTCAAGCCTACAGCCTCCATAATCTGCATCTGAATAGCCAGTCAGTTCTAGGTTGTCATCAGAGGGATACCAAAGTCCTAAATTGACTGTACCCTTCAGGTATTTCAATATCTTTTTGGCACTCTCTAGATGACTCTTCTCTGGATCAGACTGATACCTTGCACAGACTCCAACTGCATAAGTGATGTCAGGACGACTTGTAGTCAGGTACAATAAAGATCCTATTAGTGCCCTATATTCAGTCTGATTTACTGAGACTCCTTCTTTGTCAGGATCCAGCTTCTCATTTGTGTTCATGGGAATACGTGAGACTTTGCTGGACTGAACTCCGAATTTCTGAATCAAGTCCCTCGCATACTTGGACTGATTTATGAAGATTCCGGGGTCAGTTTGCCTGACTTGGAGACCCAGAAAGAAATTCATTTCTCCCATCATTGACATCTCAAATTTCTCAGTCATCAGCTTGGAGAATTTCTCACAGAGCTTCAGATTAGGAGATCCAAAAATTATGTCATCCACATAAATCTGAACCAAGAGAATGTCCTCCCCTTCGGATATCCGGAAGAGGGTCCTATCCACTGTTCCTTTCACGAACTCGTGGTCTATCAGGAATTGGGATAGCGTATCATACCAAGCTCTCGGAGCTTGCTTCAGGCCATAAAGAGCTTTCTTCAGGTGATATACCTTGTCACCAACTTCGAACCCTGGAGGTTGCTCAACATACACCTCCTCGTTCAGTACACCATTCAGAAAGGCACTCTTCACATCCATCTGATACACTTGAACTTCTTGAATGTTGCATATGCCAGAAACAACCTGATTGCTTCCAACCTTGCGACCGGAGCAAAGGTCTCATCATAGTCGATACCTTCGGCCTGAGAGTAACCCTTAGCTACTAGTCTGGCCTTATTTCTGACAATAACATTCTTCTCATCCCTCTTGTTCTTAAAAACCCACTTGGTGCCAATAACATGTTGACGCCTAGGTCTCTCAACTAACTCCCAAACCTGATTCCGCTCAAACTGATTGAGCTCATCCTGCATGGCTAGGATCCAGTTGGGGTCAGCAAGAGCTTCTTCTATGCTCTTAGGTTCCTGATCACTTAGGAAGCAGCAAAACATAGCGCTCTCGCCAAAGGACAACCTCGTCCTGACCCCTCATTGATATCACCAATGATATCAGCCAATGAGTGATCATCTAGCCATCGCCTCCTGCTGACGGGAGCACTGGGAGCTGCTGACGTTCCCTCGCCTGATCCTGAAACATTAGTCTCGACAATAACAGGCAAATAAGTGGAACGAGCAAGAACAGGGGATACTGAGTCATTTCCTGAGGGTTGGCCAATATCAGAGATATTATTTCCCCCTACAGTGTTGGACTCAGTAACTGTCTCAGGTGCAGAAGCATCATCACCGACAGTACGTACCTCAGGTTGAGTCTGTCCCTCCGTCTGAGACTCAACATTCTCCGAGGCTAGGGCTTGCTGAGGGTTGGCCTGAGGTCCATCCTGATCATCATCCTCATCATCCCATCCCTTGGGAGCACTGACAAGCTTGATCTTGAATTCAGGATTTTTCAGGCTCAGTCTTGTTACTCTCTTGGTAACCCCCTCAGTGTCAGGACTCGGAACCTGTTTTCTATGCACTGATGCAGTCTCATCAAACACAACATGAGGTGTTTCCTCCACACAAAGGGTCCAACAGTTATACACCCTGAAGGCTTTACTGACTGAGGAGTATCCTAAGAAAACTCCCTCATCAGATTTGCTATCAAAGGCTTTCAGCTGGTCTTTCCCATTGTTCAGGATGAAACACTTACACCCAAAGATATGGAAATAAGAGATGCGAGGCTTCCTCTTGTTCCAAGTTTTATAAGGTGTCTGAGCATGTTGTTTGTTCAGTATAGATCGGTTCTGAGTGTAGCAAGCAGTGTTGATTGCTTCAGCCCAGTACTTCTTGGGCAGTCCTGACTCAGCCAACATGGTCCGGGCAGCTTCCTTCAGGGTTCAGTTCCTTCTTTCAGCTACCCCATTCTGCTGAGGGGTCCTGGCTGCAGAAGTCTCATGAGTTATACCATGGTTAGTACAAAAGTCAGTTATAATAGAGTTGATAAACTCTGTTCCTCGATCTGATTGGATCCTGACTATGCTCTGACCCTGTTCAGTACTCAATTACTTGAGTAACTCTGGAAGCTTGACCTGAGTCTCCTTCTTGTTCAGCAAAAAAATAACCCATGTATACCTGGAATAATCATCAACAACAACAAGGGTATATTTCCTACCATTTATGCTGACAGGAGTAACTGGACCAAAGAGATCCATGTGCAGGAGCTGAAGCACTCTGTCAGTTGAGAAGGAATCTTTCTCCTTGAATGAGGCTTTAGTTTGCTTGCCTTCCTGACATGCTCCGCACACATGGTCTTTGCTAAAAACTTCATTAGGTAGACCATCTACAAGAGAAAGTCTAGAAATTTTGTTAATAATCTTGAAGTTTAAGTGACTCAGGCGTTTTTGCCAAAGCCAACTGAGCTCAGAGGAGCTCTTAGCAACCAAACAAGTTTCAGGAGGACTGCTCTTGAAGTCAGCAAAATATACATTGCCCCTCCTGACACCTGTAATCAGAACTTGTAGTGTAGATTTGTCCTTCACAAGACACATGTTAGATAAAAATTCTACACTATATCCTCGGTCACAGAACTGACTGACCGAGAGTAAGTTATGTCTCAGTCCCTCAACATATGATACATTCAGTACACGGACAGAGCCAATAACAAGGGTTCCGAATCCTCTGGTGAAACCTTTAGAGTTATCACCAAAGGTTACCTGCGGGCCTTCTTGAGCTACATAATCCTGAAGGAGATCACGAAATCCGGTCATGTGCCTGGAACACCCTGAGTCTAAGTACCAGTCCTTCATCAGATCCTCCTTCCTCTTCTTGTAGCCTGCAGCGACCTGAAAAGAATCAGGCCTCAGGTACCCATCTCGTATTGGGTCCTACTGAGTCAGCCATACCCTTCGGGATCCAGATTTGTTTGACAATTCTGATAGCATCAGAAGTGTAAACCTGTCTCCCAGAAACATCAACATACACTGTCATCTTCTTCCTGTGTGCCTGGGAAGTTGAGGGTGTATGGGTGTCGGCCTGAGTCTCAGGAGCCCTGGATTGATTCCTGGGGGCGGGCCTCCTGTTCCTCCTTGGCCTGGGTGCATTGGGCTGAGTTTGATCCCGAGAAGGAGCAGCTCGGGCCTGACCTCTTGGCACTTGAGATCTGGCCTGAGTGTTACTGGAGTCAGGTCTCCGTTGCCTTTTAGAGGCCACCTGGTTTGTCCTTCTCCTCTGAGGATTGGGACGCTCCTGATGGGCTCTGTGCCCTGCCTGAGGAGTCTGGACCTCAGTAGTCCATGGCCTTGCCTGAGGCCTCCTCTGACTGGAGTTCCTTCCACCCTGAGCATTTCTAGGCTGAGCCTGAGAAGTGCTAGGGGCGGAATCCTCTCCAGTTTGAGGATTCCTACGCTGAACCTTGGAGTTCCTTTGGTCTATCTTCCTAGGCTCAGGATGAGGAGCCTTGGCCTTTCCCTTAAGTTTTGGCCTTGGTTCCTCAGTCCTTTGCCTGACAGGTTCAACATGCATTTTCTCCTTCCCTTTGCCTTTATCCTGACGAGCAACACTTGGGCTCTTGTCGTCAGTTTGGGCAGGGACAAACTTTTTCTGAGAGTTGCTCCCTGAAGAACCTCTCTTCTTCTTGCCCTTTGGGTCTTTTGAGGCATCATAGCCTAACCCAGCTTTAGCACCATCGGTCAGCTGAGAGAAACTTGTCAACTCATCAACCACTTGGGTAGATGTGTGTAACTTCTTCAGCTTAACCTCAAGATGCCCATTTGTTTCTTTCAGGGCCTCAATTTCAGTGGTGTACTGAAGCACCAACTCTTCATGAGCTTTCTCTTTTGAGATCAGCTCAAGATCCCAAGTAGTTTGCTCAGCACAAAGGCGAGCTTGCCACTCAGTTTCGAACATCACTCTTAGAGAAATTCGCTCAATCATCAGCTGTTCCTGAGCGAGGAACAGATCAGTGTCACGAGTCTCAATCAGCGAGTTGATTACACCCTTCAGTCTTTCTACCTCCAGTGGAGCTTCATCATGCTTGTTCCGAGCATGAAGCAGCTCTTCCTGAAGATGTACTAATCTGAGGGCTTCCTCAGTGTCTCTTACTCTGAGAGACTCAGTTAACCGATCGTTTTCCCCACTCAGCTGTGCATTCACATCCACTATGTGAGTATGAGTCTCCTGCAGCCTTGAGAAGTCAACCATCAATTGCTCAAGAGCGAGCTGAAGGTCGAGTTCTCCTGCTGAATCTGAGCTAAGCTCAGGTGCGTGATCAGGAGAAGAGGCAGAAGAACATACCTCATCATCTGCCATCAGGCAGAGGTCATCATACTCCTCATCGGAGAAGAGTTCAGGGGACCGGCGTCCTGGACCGTCTAAATCTAAGGAATCCTCAGCAAGCATAGCTCTCCGGTCTGATGCCCTGAGCTCTCTCTTGGCTCTCCGATCCTCTCGCTCACGAGCACTGAGCTCCGGACAATCATACTGATAGTGTCTGGTCTTCTTGCAGTGGTAGCACTGATCTACATCAGAAGCAAACTTCTTGTCATTGTACCTTTTATCAGATGACTCCCTCCTGCTCCCTGATGATCGTTCAGGTTTGGAGCTGGATCTTCTGGGCTCATCATCTCTCCTCTTCTCATCTCTGCGCCGCTCTGGCTCATCACGATTTCTCCTGGAATCAGAACCCCTCATCTCTTCTCTCCGGGGGCTCGATCTCCTGGGGCTGGAGTACCTGCGATCACAGCTGTCAGTATAAAATTTCTTATACCTTCCGAATCGAGAGTTTAGTTTCTTGAAACGCCGTACCATCATGCTGTATTCCAAGGCCAGCTCATCCTTGTTCATGTCCTTCAGAGACTTAGAGCCAGATCCAGCCTCAGGCTCAGGAGTAGCTTTAAGAGCCACGCTCTTTTCCTTTTCAGGAGTCTTCTCCTCACTGACTTCCTCACTGACAACACCCTTCTTCTTCCTCTTATCGAGGTCAAATTCCAGAGCCTTTAACTCTGAGAATAGGTGAGAGTGAGTAATGTTGGTGAGATCCTGAGTGTTTTTCAACAAGATCACTCCTATGTCCCATCTTTCAGGGAGACAGTTCAGGATTTTAGAAGACATCTCCCTCTTAGGAAACTCCTTCCCAAGGGTTGCTAGCTCGTTCATCATCTTAATGAAACGAGCTTCCATCTGATCGATGGACTCTCCCTCCAACATCCGGAAGGCCTCAAACTTCCTGATTGCAAGATCTCTCTTGTTCTCATTGATCTTTTCTGATCCCTCACTCATCTCCCTCAAGGCATCCCAGATCTCCTTTGCCGTCTTCAGGTGCATGAGCCTGACCGAATTCTCGTAAGAAATGGTGTGGAGTATAATGTTCTTAGCAACATTATCCAGTCCGATTTGCTTAATCTGATCAGAATTAAGTGCGGACCTCTCCACTTCTTCATCTCTGGCGGCTAGAACAGGAACATTGCCAGCAACGGGCCAGGTCATCTGAAGATTCCTCATGAATTTGATCGGACCTTGCTCAATCACCAATGGCATCTGATCATGGATGGAATAGAGATGTGCGAGTACCATGAATTTCCAATATACATAATTGTCAATAGAGAATTCAGAAAGATTGCCCTCGAGGCGTTTAGAACCGGATGCCATGATATGCTATTTTCAGAAACAAGATCTGTTCAGTAGACCACCAAAAGTTTCTCCTCAGAAACTGTTGGTAAACAAAGTCAGTGGTCTTTTGAACCACTGCTCTGATACCACTTGTTGGTCCCGAAACGAGTATAACCAGTGTATGGGGGGAATACACTGATATCAGATTTTTCTGAAAGACTCAGAAAAATGCTCTAACACGCTCAGTCAGGATTTCCTGAAATACTCAGTAAGCTGAAAGTCCACAGGGGCAGCAGGGACAGTTCAGTAACGAGTCAGATAAGCTGAGTGTAAGTGAAGTGCTCGGAAGCTCAGTAGAGATAACAAACCTACTGACTGCTCGGAAGCGAGTCAGTTGGACTACTATCTCACTGAGCTAGAGTACGTGCGGAAAATGAGCCCTTAGTTTCTACTCGTTTTAGTTTCTGAAAACATTTTCTCTGAGTTTGCTTAGTAAACTGGTGGTTAAGGCTGAGTGCACAGTATTAAGATTCAGGATGATTGATTCAGTCCTGAATATAAAAACAATGCAGAATGTTCAGTTTAGTATGATGACAGTTATGATCCTGAACACGAATGTAAATCAGCACACAGGGGACTTTTTAACGTGGTTCGGAGATAACCAACTCCTACGTCCACGGCCTGATTTAACAGGAAGCTATCCTCAAAACCCTGAGGATAGGTGCTTAATTTTACGTGCCAAGGGACACGGATAGCCAACTTCCTCTCTTAGGAACTGACCCCTGGGTGTTTTACAAGTCCCAGTCCTTCTAACCAACCAATCTCACACCCTGAGTGGTTTGGTATTCTTGGTTTCCAACTGAGATAACTCTAGCAGTACAAAACAATGCTAAATATTAGAGCTATCAATCTAAGCAAATACAGAGTGAATCCTACTACAACACTAGGGAAATTTAATTACAGAGTGTTGCTTATAGTATGCTTTGAGAGCTTGGATTCTTGAGAGCTTTTGCTTGGAAATTTCCCGTTAGCCTTGAATGGGTGCAAGGCTCTCTGTATTTATAGGCAAGATTCAAAATAGATCCGTTGGAGGAGATCAAATCAAATCTTTCCTATTTTAGGGTGGTTGCAGGCTAGATATACTGTTTGACCTAATCGCCATGCTTATTCTGGCAAGTTTGTCCCGCCGCCTGCAACTCTGAGACGCATTAAATGCCGCATTAAATGCTATGCAGACTCCGTACATACGTGTCGAAAGATCATTGGCTTTCCGTTCTAACGGCTAGTTGACTTCCAGACATTTGTCCTTCCTCGTACATTCAATACTCTGAGTCTCTTGTAAATAACTCAGTCTGAATGTTTGTCTTATTGGAGTCTTACTGACATTCTCTTTATCTCTTGTCCTATAGCATAAATAACCTTTTAGCTTTGGACTTACATGATTCAGGTGAACTGAATCAAGGCCCCAGTCAGGTCTTATGTGCATTCAGCACAGCCTGATAGGTTATTAAGCCCAGCAAGTATAACCTTTTTGCTTTGGTCTTACATGATTCAGGTAAACTGAACCAAGGCCCCAGTCAGGTCTTATGTGCATTCAGCACAGCCTGATAGGCGATACTTACTCTTCACTAACTAAGTTCTGTCCTAAGTATGCTTAGAGTACTCAGTAGAAACATCAGCCAATGGTACTTCAAGATAGTCTTCAGGATGGATCATCAGGCTTCGTTCTTCAGCTTCAGTTCAGTCAATCTTTAGCAGACTGACTCTGACTTCTTCAGGATGGATTACACATCAGACTTCAGTAAATTGGGTCGACTCCAATATTCTTCAGTCTTCAGCACGTTCCCACTGAACTGAATTCCTAACCTAACTGTCCTGAACTATACAATCCTGAACAACTGTACTTAGGAAAATTCATCAGGGGTTTTGGGATCTAATCAAAATACTCAGATTGTCCCAACAGAGGGTTTCAAAAGAATCACATCATCATGCATAATTTCTACTTACTGAGATTTATAAATCTCATTTAGTTTATGCATTGTAGGTAACCCTGATGATATGTGACCTGGTGATGAAACTGGAGTAGCTGCGGTGCTTTTGCAGGCTTTTTGAGTTGCGGTGTACATAGATGACGACCTGTGGGCAGGACCGTGGCTTATTTTACTTCCGTTGTTGTATATTTGTTTGTCTTGGGTTATGTTATATATAATATATAATGGTGTTGGTCTGGAAGTTTACAGTTTACTGGTTTTGGAGATCTTGGTTGTGAATATAACAGGTTGTTGGGTTTGATGTAGTGTTATGTTGTTGAAATAGAAAAAAAATAGTCGGCTTTCAGTTCTAGTTTTATTTAAATTTGTATTTAGATGGTATGAGTGAGTGTGGTCGTGTCAGAGTGGTATCAGAGCACAGTTCACTTCCTGTAGACTGTCTATGTACACGAGCTCAGAACTTGCAGGAGCCCGGCTATGTCCAGTAAGTGTTTATTTAAATTTTGTTCATATTATGTGCTTTATGAATTATGTTGGCTTTAGAATTTGGTTTTGATAATGTATAACTGATTCCTGAATGAGTATATAATGAATGACAATTACTTTTCAGGTTACGAGTTCTTTTGTGTCTTAAAAATCATCTATGGATAAATGATGATATGCTTTAGAATGATCCCTACTACCTTGCCTCTGTACAATGCTACTGTTTCTTAGATGCTATTGTGTGATCGCCGCCACTGATCCGCTGACTGCAGCAGTGTGTGTTCATGAGCGTGTGTGATCATGCATGTGTATTGAAGTGCAGTACGTGTGCGGTAGTAATGGTACTTGTGGATTTAGGTTTGTGTTAAAAGTTTAGAGGGAAGTATTTGTAATTATTTTATACAAAGTGCACTGCGATTTAAACATATGAGAAATGAATCAGGTACATGAACTAAAGGCTGTAATAGGCTAGAGACAAGTTGTTTCTCATTCCTGTGCTATGTGATAAGTGTAATTACTTTGTGCTAATACACTACTGATTATGAGGATTAATGTTATTAGAGTGAATTACATGATGGCTGTGAAGGGACAAAATTCGTTTATCATCTGTAAAATCTTTATCTTTGTCTACTTTTGTGTTATTTGGTTTAAGATTTATATATTCATTTGCATCCATTGAGTATGTGAGAAAACTGGGTAGAACACCTAGCCTAGCTGAAGTTAGATTTGATATGTTGACTTCCCCCGATGATTCGAAACAAACCAATCATATTCTGCGAGGATGTATTATTCCTAGAGAAGGCAGAGAACTATATACTGATTTGATCGTGTTAGACATAAATGATTACGATGTGGTATATATTGGGTATGGATTGAACATCAAAATAGGGTGCTACAATTGACTGTTAGACAAGAGTATGGTGTTCCAGCCTGATAGAGAAGTATCATTTTCTTTTGTTGGGGTTAAGAAACGCTTCAAATTTCCTATAATATCAGCTGTTAAAGCACAAAGATTACTGGAAGTGGTTGTGAGGGTTATTTGGTAAGCGTGATGAGCATTGAGGAGTAGCAGTGTTCAACTGTTAGTGATGTACCAGTTGTACAAGAATATCCTGAAGTATTTCCAGATGAGCTACCAGGAGTGCCACCGGATCGTGAAATTGAATTTGTGATTGAGCTACAACCAGGAGCGTCGCCTATTTTCAAATCACCATATCGAATGTCACCTGCTGAATTGAAAGTACAATTACAAGGGCTACCAGACAAAGGTTTTATTCGTCCTAGTTTCTCACCTTGGGAAGCACCAGGTATGTTCGTTCAAAAGGAAGATGGTACATTGGGAATTTGTATAAATTACCGGGAATTGAACAAAATCACAATCAAGAACAAATATCCTTTACCTCGGATCGATGATTTGTTTGATCAGCTTCAAGGTGCATCTATCTTTTCGAAGATTGACTTACGATCTGGATACCATCAGTTGAAGATAAAAGCAGAGACATTCCTAAAACAACATTAAGTACGAGGTATGGGCACTATGAGTTTCTTGTAATGCCATTTGGACTGACAAATGCTCCAGCAGCGTTCATGAACTTGATGAATTGAGTATTTAAAGACTTCTTAGACAGGTTCGTGATTGTATATATCGATGATATTTTGATTTATTCCAAGACTAAAGAAGACGATGAAGTGCATTTGAGAAGTGTGTTAGAGGTTCCGAAAGAGCAACAGTTATATGCGAAGTTCAAGCAATGTGAATTTCGGTTAGATCGAGTTGTATTTCTGGGACACGTGATATCTGGAGCATGAATTTCAGTTGACCCAAGCAAAGTTGAAGCTATTAATAACTGGCCACAACCTACAAATCCATCAGAGGTGCGTAGTTTTCTCGGACTGATAGGGTATTATCGTCGATGTGTAGAGGGATTTTCCAAGATTGCTTCTCCTTTGACACAATTGACCCGAAAGAGTGTGACTTATAAATGGACAGAGGCATGTGAACGAAGTTTTCAAGAACTGAAGAAACGTTTGACATCAACTCCTATCTTAGCAATTCCAATCGGAACTGGGGGTTTCAGAGTTTACAGTGATGCATCGAAGAATGGACTCGGGTGTGTACTAATCCAGAATGATAAAGTGATAGCTTATGCTTCGCGGCAATTGAAAGAGTACGAAAAGAATTAACCTACCCATGACTTGGAGTTGGCAGCAATGGTGTTTGCACTCAAAATTTGGAGACATTGCCTATACGTCAAACATTGTGAGATCTATATTGATCACAAAAGTTTGATGTACTTCTTCACTCAGAATGAACTGAACTTGTGACAGCAAAACTTCCGGTCTTAACACTTAGACCAACTTTGCTGGACCGAATTCACACAGGACAAACTGGGTGATGAATATTTTACTAAGAAATCGATTGTATGTACCTGATGTTGATAAGACTCATTAAGATCTGGTGACTGAAGCACATTCGACACCCTATTCTGTACATCCTGGAGCTACTAAAATTATAGGGACTTGAAGTTGCATTACTGGTGGCCAGGTATGAAAAGAGACATTGCCCAATAGGTGGAACAATGTTTAACTTGTCAGCGGATTAAGGCAGAACATCAGAGACCAGCAGGAACTCTACAACCTTTGCTCATTCCGGAGTGGAAATGGGAGAATATCACTATGGACTTCGTCACAAGGTTTCCTAAGGCAGTTAAAGGTTATGATGCAGTTTGGGTAATTGTTGATGAAATCAGCTTATTTTCTATTAATTTGCTACACCCAGATATATATACAAGAGATTGTAGACTCCACGATGTATCCCTTACTAGTTTTCAGACAGAGATTTCATGTTATCTAACTTCTGGGAAGAGCTTGCACAAGCGTTAAGGACTCAATTATCTTTCAACACTGCGTATCATCCACAGACAGATGGCCAATTAGAAAGAACAATTCAAATTCTGGAAGATATGCTCAGAGCTTGTGTTTTAGATTTTCAAGGTCAGTGGAGTAAATTTTTGCCTTTGATTGAGTTTCCCTATAACAACAGCTATCAATTTACTATAGGAATGGCTCCATATGAAGCACTTTATGGTAGAAAATGTCGATCTCCAGTGCATTGGGATGAAATCGGGGAACGAAAACTTCTGGGTCCAGATTTGATTAAAGAGATGAGTGAAGCAGTAACACAAATTCGAGAACGAATGAAAGCCGCTCAGAGTCGAAAGAAGAGTTATGCTGATAAAAGAAGAAGAAAACTAGAGTTCGAAATAGGTGATTAGGTATGTCTGAAAGTTTCTTCAATGAAAGGGATAATGCGATTCAGAAAGAAAGAAAAAATAAGGTGAGATTCAAATACCTAGAACTTTTCAGGTAAGTGAAATTTCGAGGACAAAATTTTTATAAGGAGGGGAGGATGTGATACCCTAGTTTCTCACTACTCATTGAACAATATACTGCATGTGTTACATGCATTTTATTTACTTATGTGCTAATTGCTTGGAAATATTTCATGCGTTAGGTGCACTTTGATTATTATTATGCTATTTATTATTTGGGAGCATTTTATATTATTCATGTGTTATTTGTATTTTTATTATCTTGTTTTAAATTTTGAATTATTTATGTGCTTCTACATGTCTAGTAATGAAGAAGTCAAGTATAATTTATTTAGATTTTATTGAAATATTTATTGATTTACAAATATTAGAAATGAAATCGCTACACTAGCTCCTTTATGTTATTTATGCAAATATGTTTATTTATTAGATTAATTATTGAGACTATAGTATTGAAGGATGTGAACTTTAATTATTATTATGTTATTTACTATTTGAGTACATTTTATATTATTCAAATGTTATTTGTGATGTTGTGCTAATTATTTTACCTTTAAGTGTTAAATTATTTATTGAATTGGTATATGCCTTTATATGTTTATTATTGAGAAGATTTTAGTTTGAGATTCTAGTGAGATAATTATGTTATACAAATTATTTTGGTATTAGTGGTGTATGTTAAATATAGTTCATTCAAGAATTAGTTGTAGTAATTAAGTAGAAAGTAAAATAAATAAGTTATATAATATACTATAATATTAATATAGTAATATATATATATATATATGTGTGTGTGTGAGAGTTAGGTAGCTGTACGGAAACTTAGTTGATAAGTTAGTAAAGGAAATAATAATATAATATTATATATTATAAGAGTTATAGGCGGTGGAATGGGGGATTAATCCCAAACCACCCCAATTCCATTTCACATTTATACACACCTTCCACAATTGAACTCGAGAGAGATCTCTACAGTTGCGAAAGAGAAACTCGCGAAGGAAATAAAAAAAAAAAGATAGTTAGACGATACAGGTAAATATTTAATTAATATCTATATATTTGCATGTTAGTTCCTGGAGTAAATTATCCAAGTTATTTTTAAGGTTTTGCTATAAAATTGAGAATAGTCTATTAGCATGTGATATTAAAATAGTTCATTATTGATCTTAGTTAGTAATTTAAAATAATATGATGTAGCTTATGTTAATTAGATTTGAACTAACGAGGTCGTGAAGAGGTCAAGGAACTCATGTCTATTTATCACCTCTATTGTTCGAGGTAAGTAGAAATTCATTTGCAACTACGATGCATAAACATATTATTTTGTATATTATTTATGTTTAAGTGATAATATGTGAATTTGAGTGGATTGTAATATGTGAATTATATTCTGTGATTATGTGGAAATGATCCTGTGAGCTCTATTTGATGTGGAATGAGTCTGTGAGCTCTATGTGCGTTGTTGAAGGAGTCTGTGAGCTCCGTAATTGATATGGACTGAACCTGTGAGTTCAATAATACGTGAATGTTGTTAAATGTTATTGATTGCACGAGCATCATGCATATCATGCATTGAAAATTAATTGATTTTCTGAAAGTGGCCACTGATTATACACCGAGGGTGGTAAGGGGCGACCTAGGGAAACCCAGTGTGGTAACCTAGTGTAGGCTACCTGGTGTGGGCCGAAACCTTATTTGATTATGATTTGAGTGTTTCCCTTGGGGGACTTCCTGCGCGGACAGAGGGTCATGTTTGGTGATGGACGTTGCTGGTCGCTGGAGGGTAGATCCTTGGATTCACTATATGGGTCGGCGTGGTGGGATGGCTTCTTGGTGGACATGGGGGAGTATGTGAGATCTGAACCCTGAATTGGGCCACAAGAGGATGGGCCCCACGTCGATATCATTATTGGCCACTTGATTATGAGTATATTGGAGTTGTGTGCTCGTGCCGGTGTATGACAGTGTGTCTAGATAGGGCCCTGGAGAGTCTTCATAAATAAATTGGTGATTTCAAAAGAGAGTGCATGGGGAGGTTTTCAAAAGAATCACATCATCATGCATAATTTCTACTTACTGAGATTTATAAATCTCATTTAGTTTATGCATTGTAGGTAACCCTGATGATATGTGACTTGGTGATGAAACTGGAGTAGCTGCGGCGCTTTAGCAGGCTTTTTGAGTTGCGGTGTACATAGATGACAACCTGTGGGCAGGACCGTGACTTATTTTGCTTCCGTTGTTGTATATTTGTTTGTCTTGGGTTATGTTATATATAATATGTAATGGTGTTGGTCTGGAAGTTTACAGTTTACTGGTTTTGGAGATCTTGGTTGTGAATATAACAAGTTGTTGGGTTTGATGTAGTGTTATGTTGTCGAAATAGAAAAAAAATAGTCGGCTTTCAGTTCGAGTTTTATTTAAATTTGTATTTAGATGGTATGAGTGAGTGTGGTCGTGTCATAGATGGCCGGTCGAACGCTTTTGAATCGTACGCTACTATGTCCGGTTAGCGGTCGGATCGGTCCGATCGGCCGGTCCGACCGATTTTTTAAAACATAGACTAAAAGTAGTCATTGAAGGAGAGAGATAATTATTGAAAAAAGAATCAAAGTTTGATATAACAAATTTGGGGAGAGAATAAAATTTGACCAACTAGGAAGCAATGAATGTGTGAGAAATACTTTTTTTTTTTAAAAGGAGAGAATAATTTCGGTACAATAAGTATTGGATTGAGTAAAAAGTATATTAATAATTAATTAATAAATTTTGGGCTCATTTGGTTCGTAAGATAAAAATATCTATCCGTAAAAAATATGCATATTTTTTTATGAATTATTTATAGCAACATAGAATTAAATTTTTTAAAATACACTTTTTAAACTCAAATTAAAATAAGATTTTGATGTCAAAATTCAATTGGCATCTCATTGTCAATGTCAAGTCCACGTCCTATGTATCGGTTTGTTCTTTGCATTTTCCAAGAAACCCGTACACCTATTTATCTTTTTGCAAAGTAATCAAATTCACTTTGTTTGGACCAATCAGAAGCACTACATGCTCTGTCAAAAAAAAAAAAGAAAAAAAAAAGAAGCACTACATGCAAGGTTAAGAATATCATCGTATTCCATAAAGATCTTTGAGATCTTTAATTATTCAAATGGAGACCTATGCAATGTTTGTTTCTCCTAAACATTAGTAAAACCTACACCTATTTGATTAGGGTCAAACATTATAGAAGAAAAAAATCACACTTCCTTTCAGCAAACGATGTCGGATTAGTATATTGACTACCACTTTGTATGAATTTTTTTAAATGACTTTAAAAAAACATCTATAAATATAAGATAAATATGAGAGTTGCCTGGGCCGTAATATTTTTATTAATGAATTCAAATGAAAAATTAATCCTCAAGGATAAATGTCGATCTGTTGCAACAATTGTGACAGGGAAATTAATTGATTCTGGCTTGGGAGCATAAAAGTTGATTCTGGGAACGAAGCTTAATTAATTTTGGTTTGGGGAGCTGCCAAAAATTACTGCTTTGTCTTTAAATAAATATTTTATTTGTGAAAAACGAAAAAAAAAAAAAGTAGTATGATGAGATTCTCATTGGAAATTAAAAAAATATATGGAAAATTGGTACTCCCTCCGTATTTCTATAAGTTGCTCGTTGCTTTTGGGCATACGAATTAAGGTAAAAGTGAAAAAGTATAAGTGATGTGATGAAAAAAGTGAAAAAGTATAAGTGATTTGATAGAAAAAGTGAAAAAATATGAGTGATGTGATGGAGAAAAGTAAAAAAGTAATGAAAATAGTGTAAAAAGTATTGAAAATAATAATAAAGAAGTGAATAGTAATTTCCAAAAAAGGTAAAAAAGCAATGAGCAACTTATAGAAAGACGAACGAAAATCGCAACATGAGCAACTTATAGAAAGACGGAGGGAGTACTAATTATGAAAAAGATTAAATGAAAGCACTAGTGCTGTTAAATCAGAAAATTTACTAATAAATACTACCCACAAATTCCAGCGCCTGCAAATAAACACAGAGAGAAGCACCAACTATCACCAACGGCCATTATGACTGTCACCGAAGAAGACATGGCGTTGGTGACATACTCTCACGACGCTCCGATCGTGTCTTCCTACAACGACCGCATTCGCCCGCTGCTCGACACCGTGGACAGGCTGCGCCAACTCAGGATCATGCAAGAGGGCATCCAACTCCCCACCATCGTGGTGGTCGGAGACCAATCTTCCGGCAAGTCCAGCGTCCTCGAGTCCCTTGCCGGCATCAGCCTCCCCAGAGGCCAAGGCATCTGCACCAGAGTCCCCCTCATCATGAGGCTTCAAAATCATCCCAATCTCCAGCCAGAGCTCTCCCTGGAGTTCACCGGAAAAGTGGTCCCCACCGACGAAGAAAACATCGCCGATTCCATCAGCCTCGCGACGGAGGAGATCGCCGGAAAAGGAAAAGGAATCTCCAACACTCCCCTGACTCTAATTGTGAAGAAGAACGGCGTCCCTGATCTCACAATGGTCGACCTGCCCGGAATCACTCGGGTCCCCGTTCACGGGCAGCCGGAGGACATCTACGAGCAGATTTCCAAGACCATAATGGAGTACATCACGCCTGAGGAGAGCATAATTCTGAATGTTTTATCCGCCAGCGTTGATTTCTCCACGTGTGAGTCCATCAGAATGTCTCAGCGCGTTGATAAATTGGGGCAGAGGACTCTGGCTGTGGTCACCAAAGCCGATAAGTCTCCGGAGGGACTTCTCGAAAAGGTCACCGCGGATGATGTCAGCATCGGCCTCGGTTACGTCTGCGTCAGGAATCGAATAGGGGACGAGTCGTACGAGGAAGCCCGGGCGGAGGAGGCGAGCCTCTTCCAGAGCCATCCCCTACTCTCCCAGATTGATAAGTCTATTGTTGGGATTCCTGTTTTGGCTGAGAGGTTGATGAAGATTCAGGCGACTATCATAGTGAGGTGTCTGCCTCAAATTGTGAAGAAGATCAATGATAAGCTGAATGCCTGCGTGGAAGAGCTGAATAGGATGCCGAAGCATTTGGCATCGGTGGCTGATGCAATGTCGACATTCATGCACATGCTTGGCTCGGCTAAAGAGAGTTTGAGGAAGATCATTTTGGTAGGTGAGTTCGATGAGTTCCCTGATGCAGCTAATATGCATTGCACTGCTAGATTGGCTGAGATGCTCAATAAATTCTCAGAGAAGCTGAATTCTGCTGGGAAGGATACTGATAAGAAGTTCTTGATTGAGGAGGTGAAGGTTCTGGAAGAAACAAAAGCAATTGGGCTGCCTAATTTCGTGTCGAAAGCTGCTTTCCTTTCTCTGCTGCAGAAGAAGGTGAATGCAATTTCTGTGGTGCCCTTTCGCTGTGTGGAGAAGATATGGGGCTACATCGAATCCGTGGTGGTTCGTATTCTGCTGCAGCATTGTGATAACTACCCACAACTTGTGTCGGCTACTAAAAGAGCAGCGCAAAATCTGATGGCGAAGAAGCTGCAGCAGTCGATCGGTTGGATGAAGGATGTGGTGGAGATGGAGAAGCTGTCTGACTACACGTGCAATCCCGACTACACGGCTTCGTGGAATAAGCTCATGTCCAATCAAGAGGAGTTCTTGAAGAAACTCAAGAACAGGTCATACCGAGCAAATATTGGTCGGTTTGGATATGTTAATATTCGCCATCTTTTTGATGTTTATTATGTCAACTCTAGTGTTGTCCAAGAGGCATTTGATCTGAAGATGAGGATGACTGCCTATTGGGATATTGTACTCCGAAGAATGGTGGACAACATGGGATTGCACTTGCTTTATAGCATTCAAAAGCTGGTGAGTAGTGAGATGCAGAGCGAGATTATAACGGAGGTGATCGGGCCTCAAGGAAACGGGCTCGAGATTATGCTCGACGAGCCGAATTCGGTGGCTGAGAAGCGGAAGAAGCTGCAGAAAAGCATGCAGTTGCTGAAGGAGTCCAAGAATGTGGTTGCCAATATCATGGATAGGGTTGCTGCAAATTTTGATTAGTGGTTTACTTCAAGATTTGGTTTGCAGTTTTATTATGTTTTGTTTGGTTTGATTTGGTTTCCATTATGTTGTGAGTTTTCTATAATCTAATTTATTATCTGTGAAATATTAACTTTTGGTTTTGTGAATTACGATAGTACTATATACACAAGACGATGTGTGTTTGGCTAACAATATCAATAATTCGACCATATGAAATGGCTAATGAAAAGTTTTTCAAAAAAAGAGTTTTACATTAAATGTATTATGCAGTTAAAATCCAATTTTAAAAATTATTAATTATTATTTAGTATTCGTTGTTCCATCACTTAAAAATTCGGGAAATATACTCCTTCATGATAATTTTCAATTTCCACGAGGAATTCCGATTGTTGAAAAAAAAATAATGATCATTTGAAATCTTTCAATACTCAGAATACTCTATATAGAAATAAATTTATGTTAAATGTAAAGATAAGCTAAGTTTGAGTACTGAAGATTAGTCAGGAATCCTGATCCTGAGTATTGGATCCGGAGGAATATTCCTGAGGAAAGCATTCTGAGCCTGAACGAAGACTTGATCCTGAGTCAGGAGTGTTCTGATCCTGACACTCATCCTGAACGTCATCCTGAGTGGTCAGATCAGTGAAGGCACTGAAGACTCAGTAGAACTGAAAGCTAATCCTGAGAGATCATCCTGAGCTGAGAATCACCTACTCCCTGAGTCACTCAGCATGAAGGCGATTCTGAGCTGACAGTTATGAAAACAGAGCATGGCAAAGACGACTTCACAAGAGTGATAAAGTCGGTTATTTTGACAGCTGGCGGAGCAATCTCATTGGACGCCGGAACAGTTATTCAAGGCGGTTATAACCATACGAATCTCGTTGATTGGTTAAGAGCTCAAAGGCGGTTAAGGGTCTGATCTATAAATACGTATTCATTCAGCAAAATAAGTGTGCTTAATGAGAAGATTGTAATTCACTCGATACTTAGAGAGATTAGAGTGAGAAAATTTTGTACTCTGTAAACATTATTCATCGATTAGTGAAGTGAGCCAACCCCATCCGTAGACGTAGATCAATTTGATCGAACCACGTAAATTGTTTGTTCTTTCGATTTCCTGATTATTTCTGTTGAGTGTGTTCATCCGGCAAGTTCTTCCAAGTGCTCTGAAATCCTTGAAGTCTTATTGAGCTCGATTCAGCCTCGGTTAATTTCACAATAATTGGCGCCGTCTGTGGGAATCGGAGGAGAAATCGACTGGTTAATCATCAATCATGGCATCTACCAAGCTGGATTTTGAGAAATTCACTGGAGCAAACGATTTTGGTTTGTGGAAGATCAAGATGAAGGCTCTCTTGACTCATCATGGGCTAGGCAATGCTCTGAAACCTGAAGATCAATGGCATGCTACTTCGTCAGAAAATCCAAGCAAGAAACAAGAAATATTGGAAAAGGCTCATAGCACAATCATCTTGTGCTTGGGGGATAAACCTCTGAGGGAGGTGTGTAAGGAGAAGACAGCCATGGAGGTTTGGAGTAAGCTGGAGAAGGTGTATCAGACCAAGTCTGTCACCAACAAGTTGTTCATGAAGCAGAACCTGATGTCATTCAGGATGAATGAAGAGAAGGAGTTGATTGAACAACTTGAGGAATTCAACAAGGCTGCTGATGATCTTGAGAACCTGGGAGTGGAAATTGATTATGATGATAAGGCTTTGATGCTCCTGAATTCTTTACCTAAATCCTTTGAGAATTTCAAGGATACTTTACTGTTTGGAAGGCAGGATAAATTGTCCTTTGATGATATTCTGGGTGCACTGAAGACTAAGTCTATTCAGCTACTAGCTGATAAGAAAAGTTCAGTTCAGGCTGAAGGATTGAATGTCAGGTTTAAGAAGGGCAAGAAAAAGTTTCAGAACAAGAAGAAGAATAACACAAAGGGGCCAAAATCAGGTGATTTTGTTGAGAAGAGGAAATGTTTTGCTTGTCACAAAACTGGCCATCTCAAGAAGAATTGCCCTGACAGAAATAGGAATCAGGGAGAAGGAAAGCAAAAGGCATTTGGGGAAGGAAATGTGATGAAATTGGATTTTTGTGACCATTGTGTCCTGGGTAAATCCAAGAAAATCCCATTCCCAAAGGATAAGAAACTTACTGATGAACCTCTGGATTATGTTCATTGTGATATCTGGGGACCAGCTAAGGTGGAGACTCATGGAGGTGGAAGATACTTCATGACAGTCATTGATGACTTCAGCAGGAAAGTAAGGGTGTTCATACTGAAGCAGAAGAGTGAGGTCTTGGCAAGGTTCAGGGATTGGGTCAGTGAACAAGAAAATAAGAGAGGAAGATCCATTAAACATCTTAGGATTGATAATGGATTGGAGTATGTATCAGAGGAGTTCAATAAATTCTGCAAGGAAAGGGGAATCACTAGACACAGGACTGTTCCTGCAAATCCTCAGCAAAATGGCTTGGCTGAGAGGATGAATAGGACAATCCTGGAAAAGATCAGGAGTATGTTGTCAGATGCAAAGCTACCCAAGGCATTTTGGGGGGAAGCAGTCAGTACAGCTTGTTATCTTATTAACAAGTCACCTTCCTCAGCAATTGAGTTCAGGACACCTGATGAGGTGTGGTATGGGAGGATCTCGGACTACAATAACCTGAAGGTATTTGGTTGCTCAGCTTTTGCCCACATCAGGCAGGATAAGCTGGAACCTAGAGCACTGAGATGTATCTTCTTAGGATATCCTAAGGGAGTGAAAGGATACAAGTTATGGTGCTTGGAACCTGGACATAAAAGGTGTATTGTCAGTAGAGATGTGACTTTCAACGAGAAGGTCATGGGATATAATCAGCCCATCAGCATACACGACTCAGATGGTATACTTTCAGGAGATGGATCTCAGGTCGAGGTGGAGACTCCTGAAAGGAACTCAGGACAAGGAACCTTTGAGGTAGGAGAAACCTCAGGAAGGCATCGGGAGGAGTCAGAGGAAAGTGGTACTGACGATCATTCTGACCACTCAATTTCAGATACTGAAGGTCAAGATCTCAGGGGTTATAGTCTTGCGAGAGACAGACACAGGAGAAGCATACACCCTCCAACTAGGTTTGGTCAGGCTGACATGGTGTCCTATGCCCTGATAACTGCTGAAGAGGTGGAGCATCAGGAACCACAAAGCTATGCTGAAGCTATGTCAGGGAAAGATAAGGAGAGATGGATATTGGCCATGACTGAGGAGCTTCAGTCATTAGAGAAGAACAACACTTGGACACTAGTGAACAAAGTTCAGGGACAGAAGGTAGTCAGTTCCAAGTGGATCTTCAAGAAGAAATCTGAAATGGGGTCAGGAGGAAGAGAGAAGCTGAGATATAAGGCAAGGCTTGTTGCCAGGGGCTTCACTCAGAGAGAGGGGGTAGACTTCAATGAGGTATTCTCACCAGTGGTAAAACACTGTTCAATCAGAATCCTATTGTCAAAGGCAGCTCAGGAGGACTTGGAGCTTCAGCAGTTAGATATCAAGACAACCTTTCTACACGGAGACCTGGAAGAAACTATACACATGTAACAACATGAAGGTTTTATTCTACCTGGGAATCAGGATAAGGTGTGTCTACTGAAGAAATCATTGTATGGACTGAAGCAAAGTCCGAGGCAATGGTACAAGAAGTTTGATAGTTTTATGATCTCCATAGGCTTTACAAGATGCAGGTATGATAGTTGTGTCTATCTTGAAAAAAAAAAGGGAAGGAAGTACTCACATATCTGCTGATCTATGTGGATGACATGTTGGTTCCAAGCAAGAGTCCTGAAAGAATTCAGAGATTGAAGGTAAAACTGAGTAGCACATTTGACATGAAGGATCTGGGTATGGCTAAGAGGATACTGGGCATGGAAATTATCAGAGATAAGGACAAAGGGAGGTTGTTCTTAACTCAGAAGGATTACATCCTGAAGATACTCAGGAGGTTCAACATGCATGAAGCCAGAGTTGTATCTACACCCCTTGGTCAACAGTTCAAATTGACATTAGGTCAGTGTCCGAAGTCAGAAGAAGAGAAGGCACACATGAGTAAAATTCCTTACTCAAATGGGATAGGTAGCATAATGTATGCTATGGTGTGCAGCAGGCCAGATTTAGCACATTCAGTCAATGTGGTCAGTAGATTTATGGCAAATCCGAGAAAGACACACTGGGAGGCTTTTAAGTGGATCATGAGATACTTAAAGGGAACTGAAAATCTGGGGTTACTCTTCGAGAAGACTAAGGATGGCACTCAACCACTTCAGGGATATGTGGACTCAGATTATGCTGGAAGCATTGATACGAGGAAATCCTTATCAGGATATGTGTTCACATTATATGGTACATCAATCAGCTGGAGAGCAGTACTCCAGTCAGTAGTGGCACTCTCAACTACTGAGGCTGAGTATATTGCGAAGACTGAAGCAGTGAAGGAAGCAATGTGGATAAAGGGTATGATTAAAGAATTTGGAATAAGACAAAAGGATGTTGCAGTTCAGTGTGACAATCAGAGCACAATTCATTTGGTTAAGCATCAGGTCTTTCATGAAAGGTCAAAGCATATTGATGTCAGACTTTATTTTGTGAGAGATGTGGTGGAAAAGAAAGTGATTTCAGTGCAGAAGGTTTCCACTGAGGACAATGCTGCGGATATGCTGACTAAGGTCTTACCTATTTCCAAATTCAGATATTGCTTGGAGTTGATCAACCTGTGGTCATGGGACGTACCATGAGCTAGGTCCTGAGGTGGAGTGTGGAATGGGGGAAACTCACTTACTTTAAGGTGGAGAATTGTTAAGTGTAAAGATAAGCTGAGTTTGAGTACTGAAGATTAGTCAGGAATCCTGATCTTGAGTATTGGATTCGGAGGAATATTCCTGAGGAAAGCATTCTGAGCCTGAGCGAAGACTTGATCCTGAGTCAGGAGTGTTCTGATCCTAACACTCATCCTGAATGTCATCCTGAGTGGTCAGATCAGTGAAGGCACTGAAGACTTAGTAGAACTGAAGGCTAATCCTGAGAGATCATCCTGAGCTGAGAATCACCTACTCCCTGAGTCACTCAGCATGAAGGCGATCCTGAGCTGACAGTTATGAAAATAGAGCATGGCAAAGGCGACTTCACAAGAGTGATAAAGTCGGTTATTTTGACAGCTGGCGGAACAATCTCATTGGATGCCGGAACAGTTATTCAAGGCGGTTATAACCATACGAATCTCGTTGATTGGTTAAGAGCTCAAAGGCGGTTAAGGGTCTGATCTATAAATATGTATTCATTCAGCGAAATAAGTGTGTTTAATGAGAAGATTGTAATTCACTCGATACTTAGAGAGATTAGAGTGAGAAAGTTTTGTACTCTGTAAACATTATTCATCGATTAGTGAAGTGAGCCAACCCCATCCGTGGACGTAGATCAATTTGATCGAACCACGTAAATTGCTTGTTCTTTCGATTTCCTGATTATTTCTGTTGAGTGTGTTCATCCGGCAAGTTCTTCCAATTGCTCTGAAATCCTTGAAGTCTTATTGAGCTTGATTCAGCCTCGGTTAATTTCACAACAATAATTAGTGTTTTGGTATTTTATATCCAACCTAATTATGGAATTTTTTTTATAATTAACCTTTTTTATTTCGAATCACTCAACTTCAAAATAATTATAATAAAAAATGAAAACTTTATAAGTCCTTATTTATTTGTGGATATTAATCATTAAAGAGTATATTTAGAAGAGTCACAGGAGAAAATCATTAAAGCAAAAAATATTCACATTATTGAATAGTTTAAATTTGTTTAGAGTTATATAATTTAAAGTAAAAACTATAATATAATGGTTCAGTA